>BKCP01006016.1:220352-271775 GCA_008636005.1 Striga asiatica | reverse complement strand
GTCAACAAAAAAAAAAAAAAAATTATTTTTGCGTGTGTATTAATACCAAATTCTAAAATCTCTCTGCTCATGCTTTAATGTTTGATTGTATCAAGGGTCCCAAAGCAGATGAAGCATCCGCAACTAGCGCCGGAGGCTCGGGATCTGTAACTGATGCTAAGCCGAGTGCTGGGCAGTCATCCTCGGCTCCTAATGTGTCAACCGACAAAGACAAGAACTATGCTGTGGCTGCCGGTATTTTTACGATTGCTGCTGCCTTTGGGTGGTATTGGGCTTCAAGGAAGAAACAACCTGAGGAGGTCCAGGATTGAAGATCTAACATCAAACTGAGTGTTTTGCTGCCTAAATGAATAAAAAAAATGCATGCAGACAAGAAAACATCGTGTTCTGATTGTGTTCATCTTATTTTGTTTAATGCTATGCCCCTTTCTGTTAAGCTCGGGTTGTTTACCTATTGATGTTGGAATGCGTTTGGTAACAGAAAATGAAATGACTTGGTTTTGCTGGATTTACTTTGTTCAGAACCCGATGATGCTTGTTTTGATGGCGACTATATGGTAACTAGAACCTGGAGATAATGAAGGATATTGGCTATAAGATATATTTAGGGTGTTTGGTTTGCTAAATTCCAGTTTTTCATAATTTTTCATATGAGAATGAACAGTTATTCAATATGATGGCTTTCAATTATGCTCGATGAGGATTGCTGTTTGTCTCGGCTGACCCGGATTTTTAGGTTTGGTTTGAGAAAGAGCAAACTACTCTCTCTTTAATTTTGCATTATATCAACTTCTCAGCTCTATATTAAGAATATATTAAGATTAAGATTTTGCGTTGTCTTGTGCATTGACACGTGAGAATTATGGACCCTGGGGCCTGGGGCATATAATTCATTTTAGAAAATATTATAAACAACAGCTGACACGAGGCAAAATATCAATAAGGTATAAATGCCACGATAGCCCAACATGACATAGCACGATCGAGAATCGAGATACGAGAAATACGAAATAAAAATTTAGCCAAGTTAGATTCATCATTGTATTTAGAGGAAATTGCACCCTCTACATCAGCTGCCCTAATATATTATAAAATAATTAATGCAAAAACACGATAATGAAGTATGAACACGATAGGATAAATTTGCCACCCACCACCCATGTCTACATGCAGCTCTTACTCCGTAAAATTTTGTAAAGTTCGGTGTACTTTAATCTAGCAATCAATGTATAATCAACGTTATCGTAAATACTTTAAATTTATTAGCAACACACATTATATTATCCTTTCTGGTCAAAATAAAAATATTCATAAATTTGGACAATAATTTCAAAAATGTATTGACCTATTTTTATGGAGGAAAAATGAAAGCACAGGCTGAGCACTGTACCATCAAAACTGAACAGCTGCATACCCTTTATTTAGCTGCCAACTTAGAGGCACCCCTTAAAGCAGCCTTCCTAATAAATAGTTCCAATCTTTATATTTCCCTTTTCATGCCCTTCCCGTGTGCTCTCCCTCTTCAATAAAACATACATATTTCTACTTTCTTCATCACCAAAATCAAAGCATTTTTTTCTTGGAGGAGATCAAATGCTCCATGGCAGCCTGTATTGGCCTAGAAAAACCCATCAACACTGACAGCCCATTGTGCCAGAAAAAAAGTCCCACTCTTCTTGAATTCCTTTCACAATGGCCAAAACAATCAAACCCATCAAGACCCTTGATATAGAAACCTTCTCACAACTCAATCATCTCCACATTTTCTCCGGCTCCTCGTTTTCTTTCCCCTAATCCTCGAGCTCGATGCCTTCAACCAACCCAAATGCCATGCGAGACGAATGTTGGATTTCGAGCACTCAAGCGGATAAAAACAGAAGCTTCAACTTTGCCGATGAGTATTTTTTGAAAAATGAAGTCCTCACTAACAATAACGGTAATAAGAATGGGCAATCGCGAGAGGAGAGAGAAACACAAGGCCTCACGAGGAAAGAGTTGAAAAGATCGAGAAGTTATGGCGTGGGAGACTTCCCGCCTCCGATTTCTTGTATAGGAAAATGCGGGAAGCCGTTTGTGAGCTTTAGGTCATTCAGGCAAGACGGGAGGTTCATTCTTAAGGAGATAAGGATCCAGGAGCTTATGCACGTGCAACGTGAAAACGGGCGGTTGAAACTACAGTTCATCCAGTCTGATGACGATGATGAAGAAGATGGAGATAATTATGATGATGGTGCTATTGGTGAAGATGGAAAAGTGGAACGTTTTGAGAAGATACAATGAAAATAAAATGATGGTTGAAGGTCGATTTAAGATTCTAAAGTCCCGAACGGTCAGAGGTTCAATAGCCACCACCGAGTTTGATCATTTTGTATTTACTCGAAAAATTAAAAAAGGAAAAAAAAAAAGTCTCAAGGGTATTTCTATTTCATTATATCTAAGTAGGAAAATTTCCACTTTGTGTCATGTTTTTGCATAGCATACTTTCAGTTATGTTTCTTGTCTGAAACTGCAAATATTGTTTTTGGAGTTCATGTTCACTTGTGTCACTTTTATTCCGCACCTTTCAGTTTCAATGTACATATTGATTCATGGATTATGAATATTAAATGCGAACTGCACACGGCTTTGTATTGCTCAATTCACAGGGCATATGATATTTTATCTGAGATGCTTGCTAGTCCTTCCACATTTTGTAAGTCTTTTCCTAAAAGAATTGTGGTCAAAAGAAAAATACTAAACAAGTTTATAATAATCCCAAATAAATACACCCGTCGCGAATCACATTTATCCTGTAGTATTAAAAAACAATCAGAAAATAAAAATGTGAGAAAAAAGGAAGGAAAAACATGGCTATACATCATTCTCAAAGATATTGTGAAGCAGACATAATTCAAACTGATGCGTGATTGTGAAAGAATATCGGGACATAAAAGATTCTCAATCTAGTACAATAAAATTGTGCACAAAGTTATCCAAAATGGATAGCATTCGCGCAAGGGGCTGAGGCTTGGACATATTGACCTCAATTCAACTAATGTACCATGACTTTATTCAAATAAGCAACACAAACAGAAAAGTCTAAACTGTCTTTCAAGTTTAGCACCAAGCATACGCAAACAGAACAATGGAAGAATCAACAGGAAATATTGCTGCCATCTAAAGTCAAGAGCACCTTGTATAAATCCGGCCGACGATCGCGAAAAATCCCCCAACTACTTCTCTTGGATTTTATTTTGTCCAAATCAAATTGTGCAACAAGAACGGTTTCTTCCTTATCGTTGGCTTCAGCAATTAATTCACCGGTGGGCCCTATTACAGAGAGTGCATGCTCAAAGTTCCTTCTACCAGACAGTAGAAGTGAATGAAATCGAGTTCTTTACCTAATTTGCAAAGTCTTACCTGCTATGAATGAATTCCCGTAAAAAGTGATCTCACTTTTGCCATGCTCCGTCTCTATAATCTCCTTACCAATGCGGTTTGAAGCTACTAAAGGCACCTGAATGTTTAAAATAAAGTTAGAAAGTGAGAGTCTTACTAGCAACATCCATAAAAAGCTAATTTTACCTACAAGATATTTTGATTGTACTAAAAATAAACACATTCCTGAAAAGCACGGACTATTGTGGTTCCCAAAATCCAGCCAATCGTGAATGGACATTATTAAAAATGATAATAACTAAAGGATCAATAAACCTATGATGATACAAAGGTTTAGCCAATATTTATGATTTGAGTGATAATGCATGCAATGAAATACTTAAAAAAGTTGATGAGATTATTTAGATATTATTATGGCAGAAATGCATTATTAGCCTTGTTGGTTTAACATTATAGCAATTCTAGTCCCAATGTTCCAACTTTTCGCCTTTTGCTCATGTGATTTAATATTTTGCTGCAATAATCAATTCTAGTCCCAATATTTTGCTGCAATTACAACAAAATTTTAAATTACATGACTGAAATTACAATAATTTTTAAATTACAAGACTTAAATTGCTAATTAAAAATCCATTCCAAAGATATAATTTGGAAATTTGTTGCAATTTAAGAAAATTGCCGCAAAATATTAAATTACAGGACCAAAAGGCAAAATGGTAGAATATTGGGACTAAAATTGTTATGACGTTAAACCAGCAAGACTAGAAATGCAATTTAGCCTATTATTATCTGATTATTGATATAGTGGCTTGAAGAATGCGAAAAACAGAAATGATGTGAAAGAAATAATAAAATTGTCGGGATCCTCAAACCCACCACATTAGCACCAGCATGGCCCTGCATCACCCGTTTCCAGTGGTCCCGAGAATCTAGGCCATCATCTTGAGGTTCAGAACCAATAGCAGTCGGATAAAACAATATTTCTGCACCTTGAAGTACCATGGCTCGAGCCGCCTCTGGAAACCACTGATCCCAGCATATACCTATAAAGTATATTAATTATCAGCTTCCAGAGCTTCGTTTAAATACTACAAAAAAGACTAACTTACTATATATATAAAAAAATAAAAAATAAATAAAAAATAAACTACATAATGACAAGTAACTCGATAGGGTGTCACATGGCACCCTTCGAGGTTTGTTTTCTCCTAACAAACACCCCCTACTGAGAGAGAAATTATACCAAGTAAGAAATACCGGGAGGGCATATTTGTAGATTTTAAAGATATGTAGGTCATATTTGTTATAAGATGAATACCAAAGGTACTTTCTGTAATAAACTCTACATCTTAAAACCGGAAAGTAAAAAACTTGATGGATGTAAACCTAGAAGTAAATATATCTTACCTACTCCAATTTTGGCATACTTGGTCTGGAACATCTGTTAACATCACCAAGTTGTTTGATTCAAACAAAGAGGAAAATGTGTAACAAAGTAATAAACCGAATGATTAATAACATAGGTCTGGCCTTTTAATTCCCTGGTCTAACCTTAAAACCAGTGTCGCCTGGATTGAAGTAAAATTTCTCCTGGTAGCCTGAGAAAAAAATAATCATTAGNTCAAAAAAAAAAAAAAAAAAAACATCAGCGGTGAAAATATAATCTCATGTCTGTATAATTAAAGTCGCCAAACCTGGCCCATCTGGAATATGTGATTTTCTGTAAAGTCCAAGATCAGTCCCATCAGCATCAATAACAACTATCGAGTTATAATGTGCATTGTTTGCTTCCTCAAAGAAGCTAACTGGTATCACTACTCCCAATTCCTTGGCCAGATTCTGCATCCTGAGATGAAAAACTTTAGTTAGATAGACTGACTGCTTTATGTAAAATTAATATGGAAAACTGTGAAGTTCACAGTTCAAGGTCTTTACACCAACATAATGAATTCTAGCTACAAAGCCCAAGACCAGAATCATTACCTCAATATAGTGGGGTGTTCATTACGGGGTTTAGCTCTCTGGAAATAGTCTTCCCTTTGTGCTTGGCAAAAGTAATAACCCTCAAATAATTCCTGAGAATGAATAGTAAGAGAAAATAAGCATATACACAGTGTAATTCACAAACGAACAAAAAAATAATAAAATTTCAAAAGGTGCTATCCTTCAATGCTTCACTACAACAAGACAAAGGGTTCAGTAGACATGCTTCCTTTTTCATTTTAGTTAATCCGTAACCATGAAAGTGCAGTCATACAGCATCTTTCAGTTAAATTCTGGGTGCATCATTCAGGAATATAGAAATAAAAAGAAGAAATAAATCTCAAATCCGGACATTTATGACTTAGTTTGTGATATTATACAACAATAGTTACAGTAATACATGTTCCTAACCCAGCTGAAATATGATAAATTGCCAAGGAAGTACAAATAAACAGAAGTAACACAAACAGTTCCAAACCACAAAAGCTACAAATAACTCGTCAGAATTCCTTAAGAATGATCAAATGCAGTATAAATAAAAACCAACCAGAAAAAGCTGACAGCATATAGATGTGTAGACATGGGGATGGGTAAAAGGCAAATGTTTATATCCAATAACAAAGGAACTTTCAAAATATTGAAAATAACCCACCAGGTACGGGAATTGGGCATGATTGTATGATGTATGTGGAGAACTTTTACAAATTAAAAATTTACAATTACAAAGATGACAAGCCCGATTGGAGGGGAAAAAAGTGACCATAATTATGTTAAGAATTAATTTTTCATCATTTCAAATGAAGCACACCTGAATAATAATTGAAAAAATTACAATTCCAAAGATGACAAGTGCAACTCAAGAGGAAAATAGCTGGGCCTTATCAAGAACTAAGTTTTCATCATTTCAAAGAACTCACACCTGAATAAGAATGATATTTGCCCCTTTCTTATGAGCTGCTCGAACCAATCTGCATTCAAAAGTATTTCACACTGTATGAAAAGTCGCACAATTCTTATATAAATGCATGCTTATCCACCTCTTCTCTTATGAAGTCAAAATCAATAATACTATCACCAAGAGGGGGAACCACTTGATAAAGACAAGATGAGATCATACAGAAGAATCTGAAACATAGTCATTGAATTATAACGAATTCTATGATACAACATATCTTTGCTAAATTACTCTATCTTGGATNTTAAGAAATTAGGTAGGTTCTATGTTAGGACGGTCTAACCATTAACTTGATATACTATTTCAAAAAATATGCTTACCTTCATTGAAAAATATCAAACGTTAAAAACAACAAAATCAAAAAGTATAATTTGATCATATAAGTATACATTTTTGTTCATATAGTATATAGTATAATAGGTCGACCCACCTAAGACTCACACAGGAACTCGCTTTAGAAACTATATTAAGAATGCAACACTAATACAATTAAGAAACAAGCCTTGTTAATCCATTCAACACACTTAACCCCTACATACACACATGAAAAAGAAAAATAAAGAGAAAGAAATTGAATTTGTCCTTCTGAACCACACCATTATCTTACCAAGCAAGTTCAAACGCACAGCATAAGCTTACAACTAAGACCTTCAATTACAAAAAAAATGCCCCACTAGAATAACTTATGACTAAGATCTTCAGGTTAAGCGGACTAGAATTTTTCTCGCAATAAGCATCTTGAAACAGAAATTGACACCTGAAAAAAGAAATAGGTTTTCACCTTTCGGCCGTGTCGATGTTGGTGGATACGTCGTCGGTGCAAGCGAATTGCAGGGCCGACACGGTGACTAATCTGCTTTTCGCCATTTTTAATTTTTCTTCCCCTCGCCTATCTCGGTGAATGGCTAGTCAGTAAACAAGTCAAATATCAACTAGAATTTCCACGTTTTTCTTTTTAAAACAAGAGTTTTAAGTAGACAAGGCAAAACGGGCCGGCGGGCGGCCTGCGGGCCCGCCGTTTGGCGGGTCGGGGCGGGGCGGCCCGCTATCTTGGCGGGCCTTTGAAAGGGCAGCCCGGCCCAACCCTGCCGCGGGCCGCGGGCTGGCCCGCCGTATATTAAAAAAAATAAAAAATAAAAAACAGAAAAAAGAAAAACGGGGAGCAATTTGGCAAAGCAAACAACAATTCATTAAATCCTTTGGGAACAAACTGGCCGCACTTGACGTGTTCAGGGTGAATTAAAAAAAAATGGTCCAACCATCCGTCAAGTACCAGAGTGGAAGCTTCCTTGCCGTTGCCGCTCGGAGACACTGCCTCGCCGCACCCACCGCTCGCCGTCGCTGCTGCCTTGCCGCTCGCCGTCGCCGCACACCGATAGGCTTGAGAGGGAGAGTTGAGAGATTAGAATTTAGGGTTTTTTTTTCCTTTGCCATCAGATATCTCCAAAGAGATTAGGATTTAGGGTTAAGAATTCTTCGCTGCCACCGGTGCCGGACTCTGTTCTGGATTCTGGGTTGAAATCGTTTTTTTTTATTAAAAAAAAGTGAAATGAGAAGTGAGATCAAGAGGTGAGAGTCGTTTTCTCTGTCCTTTATCATTGTGTTTTGTTTTGTAAAAAATGTAAAAACTAAAATCATTTTTTGTTTATTAAACTTACGGGCTGGCCCGCGGCCTACCGGGCCAAGCCCGCCAAAACCCGTGGCCGGCATGGGCCAGCCCGTTTAGGCCCGCCCTTTTGGCGGCCTGTAAAATTGCAGCTCGACCGCCTCTTAGGCGGGGCGGGGCGTGGCGGGCCGACCCGTGGGTCCAAGCCCGTTTTAACGAGTCTGATTTTAAGGTTATTTATTCAGTCAACTTTTTGCCATATGACATACATCAATTAAGGGCTTTTTAGTTTTGAGATGAAAAAAATTGTGGCAAAAACCCTCTTTTCTTTTTGATGTTTGGTTTCCTCATTTTAACCTAGATATGTCGATTGATGTGCCCCCTCTCAGGCGGGGCAATCTGTCACGGCTACTCTCTCCTCCGAGCGGTCCTGCCCAGACGCTGCTACTCTTGGTAAGGTCGGCCTTCTCTCTCTGCTTTTGGGACTTCGATCGTCGGGGTGCTTTTGGAGGTTGTCGATTATCGGAGATGCGTGGGGTCTGGCGCCTGCGTTTCCTACTGGTGGTTGTAGCTGCGATGCTCCCCAGGCCCACACGTCGTGCACAACATGTTTAAGTTTAAAGATGATATCATACGACGATACGAAGTACCCTTAGGTCCTGCAGTGGCATATTTAAATTTCAAGATGACATCGTACGGCGGTACGAAGTACCCTCAGGTCGTGCGGCAGCAAGTTCAAGTTTCAAGTTGACAGTCATGGCCTTCGGGCATGATATTTACTGCATGCATATGACAAGTGTAATATCTATTATTAGATTGAATAACTGTGTAGTTGATTTCTCCACTGAGCTGTGGTTTTCTCCCCCTTCTCCCCTCCCTCTCATTTACCCCTTTTCAAGTTGATCGAGTTGGTGGTGGGACATGGGATGGTGGAGTGGGCAAGTTTTCGAATAGTTGGATGGCTTTATGATTATTGAGACCTTTACCTATGACTTGTTTTCTTAACATGTTGATTTAGTTCATTTGACTTGAGATTATGAGAGGCTTTATTTTATTACCGACTTTGATTATGAGTCAGCATGTGAACATGTTGAGTTGAGATTTGAGAAGTTAAGATTCCATAGTTATTAAAGTAAGCTACTTGAGTTAAGTTTTAAAGTTAAGATGTTCCACAAGTTTAGAAAGAGATGTTTCGTTGTAGTGCCTTGAGTGTCAAGTTGTTCTCAAAAAATCATTTTAAAGTATGAAAAACTTGTTAGATTTTTGAACTCTGTTAACGCCCTTTAAAATGTCCAAATTGCCTTTTAAAAATCGGGGTGTTACACATATCTAGCTACTTAAAATTTCATCTTATGATATAATCTCCTATTACTTAAGGTTCAACTTGAACATTGTTATTTCAAACATATCTAGCTACTTGAAATTTTATCAATATGACATAATATCCTATTACTTAAGATTCACATTGAGCATTGTTATTTCAAACATATCTAGCTACTTGATATTGTATCTTATGATATAATTTCCTATTACTCTACTTCCCTTTTCTTTTCTTTTCTTTTTTTCATTTTTTTATTTTTTTTCATTTCATTCTTGTTTATTCTTCATTCTCTAAACTAGTTTAACTCCTAATGTCATGAAACAGTTGTGAAATTCGATCCTACACTTTAGAGCACTACTCATTGGGCGGGCTATTTCTCCCCATAATTTCAGTTATGCGATATATCGCACTTTGTTCGTAGTTGCTGGATAAAGGTTTTTCAATCTCGATGATAAGCATTGATCTTGTTGACACTAAATAGGAGGAGTTATTTTTTAGGGCTGTCATATTCATCTTTAAATAGGGCTTACAAATAAGAAATTTCCTCTGTCGAAATTGCCATGGGAGGGCAGTCAATCCAGTCCCTGTGAACCATGTGTTAAGGCCACCCTAACTGCCTCTTTCCAGGAGAAACATCCTGATAAGTGAAACCTATAGCCTAAAAGAGTCTCCAAATGTCTTATATTATCTCTAGTAGTGCCACTAAGAGACCGTTGTCATTACCATGTTCAATCAACCAGGTTTCCTCTGCTGAAGTCGTTTTAGGAGTGCAGTCAACAAGGGAAGGGAAGTGCAGGCACATCTTCTTCCCGTTGGTTCCACAAATGTCTCCATCTTTTAGCTAGAACGCAGGTTGCACTTATATATTGGAGGTGTCAAGATGGCGACAATCACGGTCGGTTGCCCACCTAAAAAGAGTCTCCAAATGTTTTATATTAACAAGGAGTCCTAATTGTGGGCCACCAAGAGACTGTTTTCCCTCTCTGTGCTAAGCAATTGATGAGTTGAATAAAGAGAAATCTGTTGCGTTGAAGATTGTGGGTCATTTGATGCAAGGCTTTACTTGTAAAGTAGTCGAGTCGATGTAAAATTTATAACGGTCTTATTGATTGTAAAGTAGTTGAGTCAATTAAAAAATTAAATCTCTCTTATTGGATTATAATGTCGTTTAGTATATGTAAAAAATAGATCGATCTTTGGATTGTAAAGTAGTTTAATCGATGTAAAAATTAGATCGATCTTATTGGAAATGTGAAATTGAATGTTTCAAATGCGTTCTTTCTTCAGAAATTACTTTTCATATGATAGGGCACTTGGTTTGTTGAACTGTATTGAATTGGGACTTTGACATGTGACATGACAAGTTATGCGAACCGCGTTATCAATGCTCAATTCTTAATGTATGCAATTGCTCACATATGCTTCGCATAACACGCATATTGTTCTCTGAACTCGTCTACTTTTTTAAGTTTTCCATATCACTAAACGATGTTCACATGTGTTCACAGTTAGTGAATTACTATGCGATTATTGCATTTGTTTCACAAAAATTGTTTATTTTATTTATTTGTCATTATATTATTGTACCACTGTGCGACTTATCGCACATTTATGGCAGTTATACGAATAAAGGTTGCGTCTTTTCGACTCTTCTTTCAGCGCACTTCGTTTGGCGTGTGAAGAGTCACCGAAATGCTTTCTCAGCGTCAGCGAATTAATAGCAATGGTGCTCGTACCTAGGAAGATATCTTCTTGAGGATATGAATAATTTTGCTTACGCGAATTACTATGAAATTTATTGCACTTTGTTCGCAGAAATATTTTATTTTTATTTATTTTTGTCCTCTGCTGGTTCACTCCACCAGACACCACCACTTAATTACCTCTTCCCTCTCCTGGCAATGTCGAGTCTCACTTTGCTATGCGATTTACCGCACATTTATCGGAGTTCTGCAAATAAAGGTTGCGTCATTTCGACTCTTGTCAGCGCACTTCGTTTGGCAGGTGAAGAGTCACCGAAACGTCTCCTCAGCATCAGCGCATAAGAACGGTGCACGTACCAAGGAGAAGAGATATTTTCTCGAGGATACGCATTGATAGTCTTGTTTGACAATTTTTTTAAAGATAATAGGAGTTACATTTTGCTAGTGCTCTCCAATTTGTTGGGATCGGTGATGATCTCATTATATACAAGTCACGAATTTAATAACAACAATAAACCTATGCGCAGCGAATCTAGAGGTTTAGAGTTGAATACTTACGGCTTAAAATTCGCAGACTCTGAGACGTTGTAGATTACCGTTGAAGGAAATCGTCTGATCTCAAAATCTGTTAGGCAGCCGAATTCTTCTCGTCTAACCTCAAGAAGTTGGATGCGATGGCTGGGAGCAGCACGTGTCATCGCGGGGTCACCAGCGGATGCGCGAGGGTGTCGCACGGTCGTGGCAGGGATGCGGCGCATCGGGCTGTGCGTGCAGTCGACGGGAGTCGCGTGATTGTCGCAGGCTCGGCGTCTCCCGGCTGGCTCGTCGTCGGCGGTCGTGGGCTGTCATCGGCGGCGGCTCACGGTGGTCGACGGTCAGGTCTCCGGGGTTGTGTATATATATTGATCACGGTGTCTCGGTACCTCAGGATTGTCTACTGTATATCTCGAACACCTCTTCGTATTGTACCGGTGGAACAACAACACGAAGATAAAGCCCGATTATGGGAACTAGAGGAAGAGTATGAGGGGGGTGGCCGATCGTGTTGCACGATAGGTTTTTTGCTCTTCTTTTATTTCTCAATCTCATGAGCTTAATGATGTATATATATAAAGCTACAGTATGGATCCTAATGAGAACAGAAATAGGGCTTCTTAAGCATTGGGCCTAACTGTGAGCCAAGCCCACTCTTCCAATACTTAAATGATATTATGGTCCACTAACACAATATTATTGCACTCTCTTTTTTCCTATCCCAAATTATATTTGAGACTCCAATTATAATTACTCGAATCACCTCCCCATGTTTAAGATAGGATGTCCATTAATTAATTCAATTACTGATAATCAAGAATTAATTAATATATTATATAACCAAAGCTAGTGTCTTTCATTACATTATTATTATGCCGGAACTTAATCCATCTGCAGGGTTTAGCATAACAACCTTCATGAACTCACTTAGGGGACATCATCAAACTGTCGCACATGGTGACCATAAATATTCTAATAGCACATCGTACATATAATAATATTACCCAAAACAACAAGTATGTTGACTCAGTAAACTGAATCTCACTTTCAGTGAATCAAAGTAATAGTTACCATATGTACATGTCAGCTTATATCTTATGGGTTAAGAGAACGCAGTAATTAACCGATACTTAAGTTTGTTACGTCGATCAGTATAAAACAAATTGTTACTCTCTGGGATCTTGTTCAATACATAAATGTACTCGTGCAACTAATCAGTCAATACCAACCGTACAGTTGACACTACAACTGTTCTAATGTTTGTTCATTTTCATCTAGGTTGTGAACCAACAATTTTTGTTTCACAAGTAACTGATCGAATGATCTTCTGTTCACCCGATGTGACTCATTTTATCTATGTGCAAAACAACAAAACATAGAACTTATTTAGTTGAACATAATTCTCATTCAACAAAGATAAAATGTAATATCATCCATAAGCTAAACTTTCAGTATATAACACCAACATTATTTATATATTTAAATAAATAAACAGTGCTTGTAATTAGCTGGGGCTTAATTACAATTTCCTTCGTCCTTATCTTTACTCCATTCTTATTTTTTCCTAGAGCATACAATTTTCTCTTTCGGAGAGAACTAGTACGGAACCCATGCGATGCACGGGGTGAATAGTTTTCAGGCAATTTGCTCAATATTTTTTTTAATTATTTGTGTGAATAAAAAATACAAAACAAAATAGAAAATAAAAAAAATTATATATTATTAAACACCTCTTTGTACCCAACAGTCTTTGTTTGCTTTGTAGCCAAACCATCCTCACCACAAACTAAAATTTTTAACCCCTTTCGATTAGTGACACAGGAAGCAGTTACGTTTAATTGGCCGTGACTGAAAACCGGCTTCTTCAAATCTGAGACAATTTTGCCACCCAACGAAGTGAATCCAAACATGTTGTTGTATGACTGTATGTTATCTTGGAAATGCTTACTTTTTCTACTATCCCCATGCAACAGCTCGTTCAAAAAATCAGGTGGCTGCTCTAGGACAGGAAGCTCTACGATGCCATTCACGCAACAACCACTGTATTCTAGACCAACTGCAACTTTAGTAGATGATTTCCTTTCAATATACCAAAATGTCGATCCACAATATTTGCAACGAAAGCTTGCATCACCCGTGTCCGAATATTTTGTGAAAATCAAATTAAGTCAATAGGTTAGAATATATTTAATTTTTATTTATAAAAAATATAACCAAGAAGCGACTATGAGTGCATTATACCAGACATCCTTGGTATTGTTGTTGTATTAAATTTCTTTGGTCGACCACTCTTTCTCTTTGTAACCGAAGGTTCGGGTGGATCATCAATAGTAAGATAAATCACAATGCTTGAATTGATGTTACGACCTTCAGAAATATTATTTCTCGATGCACTTGTTCTTCTACGTTTGCTACGACTTTTGATGTTTAAAAAATAAATGATATATTTTGTTAATATATTCGTATAAAAGCCACATATTTATCTCTATTTTAAGGTTTCCCAAATGAACGAAACATAAATCAATCAAGTTTAATTCAATATAGTCATACCACGATGATCTAAATTTTTGAATGCAGGCTGAGGAAGATTAGTCAATTCATCTTCGTCATCACTTTTGATGTCGATTACAATGTCTCTACTTCTACTACATAATGTCGTGTTATTCCGTTTTTTAGATAGGCCTATTTGTGATTCTGCCATATCACTTATTCAAAATTATTTATAAAAGTTCAGGAACGATCACATAAGTAAGATTACGATTATATATGTAACAAGAAAAATCATAAAAATAATAATAATGAATAATACAAATAAAAAAATGTACAATTATTGTTTAATCACAATGACTTATATACTAAAATTTTCACGCTGAATAGACATTTCCAAAAATAAATATGTAACAAATGTTTAAAAGATATTATTAAGCAATTTAAAAATGGTTTACCAGTTATAATTAAATACTAAGTAATCTATTAATAGATTAAAAACTAAGTAATTTATATTTTTGCAATTAAACTATGAATTGAATAATAATAAACCACTTGCGACATCAGATAATGGTAGGCGATGAGGAGTATGCAACACACTCTGATATTGATAGGAAACATAGCCCAATCCATTATTTTTTTGTTGCAATAAAAGACAATCCACTAATAGCAGATGACATCATACAACCTATAAAAATGAATATGAAGGATATAATTAGTAAATAAACATATATTTATGGTAATCTATTATTAAATTTTAAAAATTCTGTATAGTTAACATTTTTTGTTTTAAGAGTTTTTAACTATTCAAAATAAACAATTAATAAATTTACAAAAGTTTTTAATATTATAATAAAACAAACTTTTTTTTTTTATCGGTAATATACTAAAACAAACTTATTACATCAAGTTGTAATTTACATTTACATGGGCACGGTTTTATTTTTAATTTATATTTAAATAGTATTTGATATATATTTATACAAAATATTAGCTATTAATAATAATAACAATTTAATAATAGATAAATTATTTTAATTTAAGAAATTGTGTTGAATAATACCTTCAAAACGGGCTGTTGGTTTCTTTTCAAGTCTGGCCTGATAATGTAATCTCGAATTAGGCGCAGGTATTTTTTTCAAGTTATATAAAGGCAACGCAAAGCATTTTAAATAATAGAATTATTCGAATGACCTACATTAAGTCAACTAAAATAAATGACTATGATTAATTTGAAATGAGTATAAAAATGCAAAAAATGGGATTGAGAAGGTGAGTAGGGTTTCCAAATTCTCACCTCTGGTCTGGCAGCCTCTGAAAATGATCTTCCATTTCAAAAAAAAAAAAGTAAAAAAAAATGTGTAGGATTTCCGATTTTGAATAATAAAAAAGCGATCTAAGCACCTTCCAGATTCATTATCTCGCCTTTGAAATCATATGTTCTTGAAGATGTTCATGATTTCAAGGGCAAATTTTCGAATCAATCTCAACACAAGTGCGGTGAAACTGAGCTGTATTTACAGATCTAGCTTTGTATCGACAAAAATCAGGCCAGCTTATGCGATGGTGTAGTGGTATGAAAGGTAATTTCATGTTTTAAATTTTTTACTTTTACCTTTCACAATTTGATTTTTCGATTTGAATTTAAATTGAAAGCCGCCGAACGGCTCCAAATAACAACACTTCATTGAATCGGGACGCAAGGAGAGATTCAGAGGATGACAAAACCATGATGGGGCCACGGAGTATTGGTTGGAGAGTGTTGATCTTTTTAACATAAGGAATGAAGCTGGGATAACTGATCCTTAATGGATCCCCTTGCCCGGGTGGAAGCCGATTGACTCACCTACTCAGGACCCGGTTTGTGCAAGGGAGCTGAAGCTTTTGAAAGATAACTTAACCAAAATGGAAAGGTGAATTACTATTCACTGTTGTTTTTGGCTGAGGTCTTGTTTTACATTTGGTGTCATTCTCGATATTAAGATGAACCACCCAATGGAATATAAGATCCTGGAATTGTTTTTAAGGGATACAGTGAGGAGGCTTCTCATTACAGTGATTGTTACTGATGTTTTTGGTTTTATAAATAGAGATTTTATGGCCACAAAGATGCAGCTGGAGGATGATGAGAAAGTTAAGGAAGTGATGATATGATAGTATAATAACATAAGATCATTTAATTGCACTTAGCTCCCTTCTCGAACTAGGTTTTTGGGAATGAATTAAAAGGATTTCTGTTGCATGGTTCTCGTGTTTGCAGGTAAATTAAAGAGCTTTCAGCAAAAAAAAGGAGTCGGGAAGAAGAAAATCAAGCCATCACAATAGCATGGAGTTGTTCGGACATTAGTCAAATGCTGAACCAGCTTGCCACTTCATTGTACTCCTCCACCTGAGCAGACGGAAGCCGCCGGCTCCAACTTCGCATTTCTGGACATTGTATCCCGATGCTCGGTCACCAGGTCGAGTAAGGAAAAAAAAAGATATAATTGTTATTTGTTTTATGTGCTTAAATTTCTAGATCTTTTAGATTTTTGTGCTTTGTTGTATAGCTTAAGTTTTTGCATATACTAAACGTGTCTTAGTGTGTGCTTTGGTTCTGTAGCTTAAGTATCACCTAGTTTTTATGTCGCTGGACAAAATTTATTAATTACATAATATAAACTAAAAATTTATACTATTGAATTTGTGCATAATTTTTCTTTTAGTTAATTTGGGATATAGCATAATTGATTCAGATCAACATTTATTGTGTAAGCATATTTGGAATGTGTACTCTTTTTGGTAAAATATAGAGTATTCAATTGTTTATTGGCTGAAATCGTGTCATTTTATATGAAACTGTGTAAATATTGTCAAGTGTTCATTTCTTGTTAGGAATGTTAGGAATGAGGGAGGCTGAAAGAAGATGAAGATGGGAAATACTTTGACGCTATTTGTTTTTTACAAAATTGGGGTGAAGTTTACTACAACAAAAGTATGTTCAATTACACTAATCTTATACTGTAGTATCCTCATAGTACTCTAAACTATTACATAAAAATCAATAGTTAATTATTGTTGGAATTACCTTGCACTGGATTTTCACTATTAGTTGATTTTCTTTTCTTCATATTCCTTGGTTGTGATTTCTGTCCATTAGCATAGTCTCTGTCCATTGCACCCTTATGAAATTGTTCTTTCAAAGTGTCACCTACAGAAAATTGTTTTTACAAAGTAACATCAAAAGGCATCCATTATACACTAAGAATAAAAAGATTTTTTCAACTGGAGCATATAGAAAAGACTACTAATCAAATAAACTGTTGTACCTCTTTGTTTTCTTGTATGTGAATCTGTATCTGTGTCTTTGATGTATGTTATAGACCATCAACCATGACAACAATCAACTAAATCAAATGTTTGAGTATAAGCAAAACTCAGAACTTTTGAAAAAAGAATAGAACTAAATGGTTGGATAGGATTTGGTTGAACAATACGCAAGTTAGACTGTGAGTTTAGATTTTATTGATAAGTATGATGAAAGAGTGGTAATGGGCTGCAAGCATATATTTTTTATTTTTATTTTGAAGATATAGAATCTATAATCATTTTGATATGATTCTCGCTATAATGATATCACATGTCAAAATAACTAATATCATAAATATTATTGAAAGATATGCATGGCATAGGTGCTTATATATCCCCATAAATAGTTGGATATATATGAATTAGTAAAACTTCTAAATGTTTCTTTTATCTACTTAGAAAGAAAAGCCACGTAAATAGTTGCATATATATATGAAAACTGAAAATTTTATAAACGTATCTGCTATCTACGTAGAAAGATTGCCTATCTATTTTGACAACTCACATTTTAAGAAGCTTTAAATTTGATAAATCATGTAATTCTAAAATCTAGGATTCTAGAAATTTGCATAGACCCAAAAATTCTTAAAACTCCCACATTTTATACTTTCAAGTCTTATTTATTATATTTACAAAATATTTATATAAGCGTGAATATATGATGATAAAATTAATTTAATAATTTCATTAATCTATATCTATATAAAAAATTATAATTGGATAAACATGTGAATCATTTTCGGGTTGGTCATAAATTCATTGAATGTTGCCGCATATTTCGATTACATTGTTTTTATCAAACATAGTGGCTAATTACTACTGTTAATTTCTTACATTTATTTACAAACATAATTAAAATCTGTTTAATAAGACATTGAAGAAGTTGCTTAAGTTACGGGAATTTTTTAAACTTAGTTAATCTGCGACTTATTAGTATCCATCAAAATTTAAGGGTTGAACAATATTTTGATTAGTCTGGATATTATATATAACAATCTTTTGATTAGTCTACCAATTATATTTAATTGATTCTTTAGCCGTGGTGATATAAAAATTTATTAAAAATCTTAGTAAATAAATATTGCAAATAAATGTGATAATAAGATGAACCAATGACGAGTCGAAATAAACCAAAGTTGTTATCCACTTGGTACTTGTTAATTCCATAAGCATCTCCTTCCATGATTTTGTCGATGCATTTCTTCATATGAGCCACTCGTAGGATGCCAATTACATGTAATCACTATAATAAAAAAGTAAATTAAACATAAGTACATGAATTATTTAATTGCAAAGGGTAATATAAATTTATATAAAAAAATACGAATTAAATCGAAACAACCTCTTCATCGTGGAAAAGGATTTCCACGAAATTCTTATACTTAGCATCAAATTTGTGTGAAATAATTCTAATCACACGGAGCTTCATTGGTAGTTTTTTTTGTTCTCGTAACATCTTTGACAGTACCAAATTCGCACCTCATCATGTTTAATTAATCTGTGTACTAAATAGCAAAAATCGAGAAAATGATGAGTAAACAACATTAATGAACAATGAATTTATAGGAAAAGGCCTAGGTATATTGTAGTTTAATTCCATAAATAAGTGATATGAAAATATCTTACGCAAGACAATAATTATAAATTGATTCAATAGAATATTACAATTGATATAAAATATGTAGTCATGCCACAATTGGCTCCAATTTGCCACAATATTTCGTTGGTCACATTAAAATATAAATGAAATCAAAATAATTATCCACTGTCAATTGTATTCAGATTTACTAAGATTTAGATATATTGTTGATTTGCCAAAATAAGTATCCACTGTCAATTGCTACAATATTTCAATACACACGTTGTTTGAAATTTTTATAGATGTTAATCAAACGTTTTTAACTTTCACTATTAAATTAAATTATTTTGCAATAAATCATGTCGCAATTAATTGTGATTAAATTTTTCGTAATGAAACGTCTAGGATATAATTGTGATATAATTTTGCAGATCATGCAAAGGAAATTTGAAGATCATGGAGGAGAGATTGTTTTGATTCAACCATATTCATTTAGCTGCAAACCGATTTTGTTTTGGACTGATTTTATTTTATTTTTAATAAAATATTATTTTATTTATTTCCTTCTCGGTTTGTAACATGTCACAAATGAAGATTCAGTTAGCCGCGTTTAGCCGCAATATTTGACCGATTTTATTTGAACATGTTTTATTGATTTTTTAATAAAATCTTATTTTATTTATTCTCTTCTCGCTTTGTAATAGCAACAAATGAAGATTCATTTAGCCGCATTTTTTTACCGCAAATGTTATGGTCCGATTTTATTGCTTTTTTTAATCGGCTTGTAACATCACACGAAATTTTAGTGAATATTGTACAAATTTGATCGACTCTTGAAATTCGAATGTTCAAACAATTACCGTTATTTTTCAAATCATTTACTAATAAAAGTATGAATTGTTTAGGCGGGAAATTAGTTACTATTTCAGGTAAATGTCAAACCTTTATATATTTATATATAGGATGTGGTTCAAATGAGAACCAAGTCTTAATGTGAGAACAGTGAGAACCGCTATTTTTAATTGTGCGTAGTGCTATAATTGATTGTGTTTTGTGCTATTTTTAACCATGATGAATTTTATTAAAAATAGCAACACAATTTCTGTTAGCATTTGTAAAAATGATAGCATCATCTAATATGAAAAATAGCATCATACACAATTAAAAATAGCATCAAATACAGTTCTTACACCAGGACTAGTTTTTATTTGAACCAACCCCTTTATATATATATATATATAGGATGTTGTTCAAATGAGAACTAAAGTCTTATTGTGAGAACCGTGAAAACCGCTATTTTTAATTGCGCATGGTGCTATGATTGATTGTGTTTGATGCTATTTTTAACCAAGATAAATTTTATTAAGAATAACAACACAATTTGTAGTAGCATTTGTGAAAATGATAGCATCATCTAATATTAAAAATAGCATCATATACGATTAAAAATAGCATCAAATATGGTTCTCACACCAGGACTAGTTTTTACTTGAACCAACTCACATATATATATATATATATATATAGATTCGTCCCAATCGTCTCTTCCAAATGGGACGACTGAAGATACTTACCCGCCTAAAGAAAATGTTGTATGCTGAAGTCGTCTCAAGAGGGCGTCAACCCACAGAGTCGTCGCATGCGTGAGTCAGACCCGCCATCCACGTTGGAGCATGCCTTAACTCAAAACTGTCCTCAACTTATAACATTCTCCATATGTCAACCTTTCATCGTCGATTTGGCATCATCAACTTTTCTATTTTTTATTTTCTCTCCTTCTTTATTTCAAATTTTAGTTTATCGTCATCAACCTTTCATCACAACTCCATTTTCATGTTTGCTCCTGCATTTTATGAAGAGATAGAAGGTGGAATAGGATCTCTTTTTACTTTTCAACTTGTCTTCCATTTATATATAGATATTTAGAGAATATAGCATCTTGTAAACCTTTTGAATTGTTGAATGTTTATGCTGATGTTTGGGTTCTTAAAAGTTGTTAGAGTCGATGTAATAATTAGATCGATCTTGTTGGAAATGTGCAATTGAATTATTATAATACTTTTATCTTTCTTAAGAGATGTTGATACTATATAATTTAAAGATCGGTTTTTAAGAATCAACTCAAAAGTGCGTACTGTATGCGATTACTCGCATAACACCGAATAATTGAAACAAAAAATAAATTGTATTACACGATCACGCAGAA
The DNA here is from genome assembly GCA_008636005.1 of Striga asiatica. Taxonomy (NCBI): domain Eukaryota; kingdom Viridiplantae; phylum Streptophyta; class Magnoliopsida; order Lamiales; family Orobanchaceae; genus Striga; species Striga asiatica. Next base: position 250,675 of record BKCP01006016.1, on the reverse strand, counting down.
CTGCGAACAATGTGCAATTACGCATTGTCTTCGCATAATCCTGAGAAAAAGGATTTTAAAATCTAAAATCTTTTTAGAGTACTTTGTTTTTGAAACAGATCTATGATACGACGTTGGATTTGTAGAATCTAAAATCTCTTTACAGTACTTTGTTTTTGAAACGGATCTATGATACGACGTTGGATTTGAATACACGATGCGTAAGTATTTCGCATACTTGTTAACTATGCATCCGTTTTGGGTATGCGAGATATAAATTATGTGAAAACTTGTCGCATAATCTAAAATATGCTACTATCAATTTGGATATGCGATAATTATAAGGCGAAATAAATTTCCATAACAAAAATTATGCGATGGATTTGGATATGCGTTATCATATATGAGATAAAATATCGCATAATTGTTAATTATGCAGTTCATTTGGATATGTGATAAATATCACATATAGTTTCGTGGTTATTGGGGGAGAAAAAGAAGTTTTTTATGGGATAATTTGTAAAAGAAAGTGAATGTATATAGTGAAGTGTAAAAGAAATTTGCCAATAAATTAATACTATCCACTTTTCATTTTATACATCTCACGTGTAGGTAGTTAGGTACCAATTCTCTTTAAACGGTAAGCTAGGATATCTGTTAGACCTTGTTTACTTTAATGGATAAGATGAGATAAAGGGCTTAACCAACCCTGTCTTATGTTTACTAACCATTATTGGGATACTAGCACATAGCCCGTGCGATGCACGGGACATAAGTATTAATAAGTTATTTCCACAGAACTTGTCCGTTAAGTAGCTCGTGCGATTCACGGGAGATATTAAATAAGTGGACCATAGGGCTTGTTCGTTCAGGCCTAAAAAATAATAGAGTTTGATCATCTATCTTTTTACATCTTTTCATCCACGTCATTTTTTTTTGTCGGAACATTAAACCTGAGTCTGGTAGCGCTAACCCGTAAATTAATTAATATATTATCTCGCTCACATGTTTATAATAATATAAATTTGATTTCACTATATATTTATTCATTGGTATAAGAAAAATAACAATTTTATGTAATCTTGTTCCTCGTATAATACTTATATTATTTCATTATAAAATTTATTATAGTATAATGTCATTATTATTATAAGTTATAGATGTAATCTTCTTCTTCTTTTTGTTTTATGTAATTAAAATATTTAATGTATGTTCATATTATTTATTAATGTAATTAATTTAAATTATGTAAATAAATTTAAAGTAAAACATTTTGTACAAACATTTTACAAAATATACACAAATGTTTTTTTAGAATTTAATTTTTTTACAATAAATAACAACTTTGAAATTCTATGCAATTATTAAAACCGATTAAATCTGCTTTATTAAAATCGATTAAATCTTTATTTATAGGCTTGACATTAAAACCGATTTATGAGATTTTTTTAACTAAATCGATGTTATGGAATAAAACAAATCTATACTTACATTTGACTTTTCCAGCAAGGTAAAAAAATCGGTTCTGATTTTTATCTCATAACAAATTTTTAATGTCAAACTATAAATACCAAAACAAATCTGTAATTAATATCATTCTATTTCCAGCAAACATTAATTACCTTTGACTTTTCTTTATACTAAATCTGGTAAATGAGATACCTTTTAACATCAGTATAGATTTTAATCCCAGTTTCTAATTGACCAAATTGTCCAAAAAATTACAGATTTAAAAAATATATAATACAATTTCTCCCATAAGCCGAGTTCATCGTGCCAGCCCCAGGTCTCTCGTCTTCTCTGCAGCGCGACTGGTAAGCTTCGATTTTACTTTTTTTTTTCCCTGTCGTTTTCTTGTTCGAATATTGACACCGGTTCACTACCCTATTGTTCAGATCGTGTTCGACTTGTTTGTGCCCTAATTTCCTCCGCCATTTGCGACTGCGTAAGTCTGGTTCTTCTTCCTCTTTTTTGTTTTCGGTTTATTGCTCGCCTGTGTGCCCCACCAACCTTTAGAAATATGAAACCATTGCTTTTAGGGGCTTGGATGGCTGGAGTTTCTTCGATTTCGGGTCCATTGCTTGTGTGTCTGGGGATTGGTAATTTGGGGTGAATTTGGTGAGGTGAAGTTAAGGGGGGAAATTGGTGACTAGTTAATGCCAAATGGTGGGTCTTTTAATTTTCTATTAATTTAGGGAAAATCATTTTTGTTGTGTACTTATGTTAATCCAATTTGAAGGAAATGTGTGATGGCTTGGCCTCTGGGTTAGTTTGAGGGGATGATAAAAAGGCGTTCTTTCTTGAACTGCTCAGACTACTCTACTAAGCAGGGGCCTAATTATTTAAATTTTGTTCTAATTATTTAATTTCGCAAGAATAGAATGAGGATGACTTCGAACATTGTTTAAAGCTGAGGGGGTATATTTGTAGTCATGGAAATCAGAAATTTTTATCACATCTAGTAAATGCTTAATTAGATTCCGGATAAAATGTATCATGGTTTGTAAGCATGATACAAAAGTTGATGTGTAAAGCTGATGGGATAAAACTGCTTATCCCATCAAGCAAAGTAAACAAGGCCTTAATAAATTAACAGCATTCATCTTGTATTAACTGCAACACTGAGACCAAAATCGCAACATTATTGGGATCAAAATTGCAAAATAAAGACTACTTGTGAATGAGTGAAAGTACTCTGAGACTATTATTGCAATTTTCTCAATTAGGAACCACGGAAATGGATCATGTGTAAGTCGGTGGTGGAGAAATCCTGAGGTTTAACCGTCACGTGACAATTGATTAATCGAACCAATCGAATCGATCGGATCTTCAGCGGTAGAAGGACTCTCCAATCAGCGGCGGAAGCATTCTCACGGCGGCGGCGGATGAATCTCCGGCAGCTGTGGGAGCGAAGCTAACAGATTTCTTCGTTTTCTTTCGGAGCTGCGGAAATTGCGATTGCTTGCCGCCAAGCTCACCTGATCCACCACGCAAAGCGCATCTCTGTCCACTAACACACATCAAGTACTGGAACTCCTCGCACCACCAGTTCAAGCACCAGCAACTGCGCGGCCCCGCGGCCACCACTGGTTAGTAGATACAGAATCCTGCTTTTATAGGTGCAGAAAGTGATCAATAGCGACAAAAGTGTAAGTTAGAGAGAAGGTGTTCGATCATTCTGTCCAGGCGCGCGCAAAATTATCATGCCCTTTAGGTGTTCGATCATTTGTCCAAGAGAGATGGCAGATCCTAATCATGAAAATGGTATTTCTCAGTTCATTTCAATACGAATGAGGATGCAGTTAAGGCTCTTGTGGGTGGTCCGTGGGTGGTGAACAGAATCCATTGTGGCATGGATTAGTTTACCAGGGATACCACCTTACATATAACCCACAGGAAAGTTTTTAGGAGGATTGGGGACATCGTGGGTGAAGTGTTATAAGTTGATCGTCAAACTGCCACACATACACGGGGGAGGTTCGCGAGGCTAGCGGTACAAATTGATCTCACAAAGCCTTTGATGACAGAAATCCGGATTATGGGTAGGCCACAAAAATAGAATATGAGAATTTGCCCGATATATGTTTCTCGTGTGGTCTAGCACAATTTGCCCTACTCGGCCGAGTCCGGTTAATCAACCAGAGAAGAACAGTGGGGGAGGAGTTGATGGAACTGGTAGCTTTTCTGTTGGTGGTCGGAAGAGAAATGTGGCAGCCCTGGTGGAAAATGGTGAGTGGATTGCAGCGAAAAAAAAAGGGGTAGAGGATCAGTAGCTAATAACTTGCGGGATTCAGCATCACTACCAAAACCAAATTCCGCTAATATTGCAAGTGGTTCCCGTTATGAAGCTTTAAATGTGATGAATGAGGATGCTGAGTAGGGAATTTAGGAAATCCAAATGGAAAGGGAGGAACTCCTGGAGAGCATTAATGTTTTCAGAAATGATAAGGGTAAGGATTAGCCAGGTCGAAGGGGGAGTGGAGGGTTACGACAAATAAGGAGGTGGGTCTGAAGAAGGTGGGACGGGTGAGTAGTAGTATGGAGCCTCAGCCTAGTGTAGAAACGGTAGTGGCAGTCGAGAAGGAGGATAACGGGGTGAGTGTGGGAAAATCAAATTGAATAGCCATGCTCGCGCCCAATGACGACTAGCTGGAATCTCTAAGTTCTCAGGGACCAACTGTGATTAGGGTGGCTTCTGATTTGGACCCCACTAACATAGTGTTGTCCACGTGCTAGAAACCACATTTTCAATGACTCCAATGCCTCGGGCTCTGAAGGTGTTGTTGAAAACCAAAGTGCGGATGTGATGTTGGATGGTTTGTCGACCATTAATCACTAGGATCTTTTGTTGTCTAAACCGAAAGGCCACGTTGATGGGGACTTGTCGTGCGATATGGAAGAGGAGTTAGAAGGGAATGTTTCAGCCCCTTTTTGACAGTGGTCACCCTTTCCCTCCAATGTTTATAAATGATTCTAATGACATGGAATGTTCAAGGAGCTGGCTCGAAGAGTTTTGAGTGAGCTTTCTCTACTATTATTAATGGGTATAGACCTGATGTTGTGGCTCCTTTGGAGCCCAAAATCAGTGGCAAAGAGGCTGATGATGTCATCCAGCGAAGTGGTTTTTTGTCGATCATTTCTGGTGGAGGCTGAAGGTTTTAAAGAGGAAATTTGGACTCTATGTAGGGAAAGGGTGGAGGTTACGATGCTAAAATGTCATCGACAATTCATCCATGCTAGACTAAGGATGGACAAAGATGTTTTTCTTATGACTTTTGTTTGTGCATGTCCCCACGTTCAGGGCCACTGGGTTCTTTGACGAGAGTTGAACTTTATTGCCCTACAAATGCATGAAGATTGATTTTTTTAGCATCAAATTCGCCGTCGTCGTGCTGAAGATTGATTTTTATTTTTATTTTTTAAATTCTTTAATATTTTGCAATGGTTAACTGGTTTGCTGATTTTGGGAAGTATATGAATTGCAGGGCATTAAGAATATGAGGCTTCTGAAGGTAGCGACATGCAACTTGAATCAATGGGCAATGGACTTTGATTGCAACATGAAGAATATAAAAGAGTCCATTTTGAGGTCTAAAGAAGCGGGTGCCGTTATTCGGCTGGGTCCCGAGCTTGAAATCACTGGCTATGGCTGTGAAGACCATTTCTTGGAACTTGACACGGTCAACCATGCGTAAGCCTACAGTTCTACATATATCAATCTTGCTTAAGTGAATGTCATGTATGTATAATTGAGCACTGTTCAGTTGACGATTTTAGCGTGAGGTTTACTAGGAAGTTCTGATGGATACAAACAATTATCTTATATGTTTGTGTGTGTATGTGAGTGTATGTGCAATTATTTATTTTTGGCATCTATAGAATGCCAACAATTTATCTTGAGTTGAATATATAATCACGTAACATTGCTTGATTCATGTTTGCTTGTGCATGAACTAAAAGTGAGAAATATGAGACCTAGAGAATCTCTTTGTTTTAGGAGATTTTATCCATCAAATAGGCTATACCTTTGGTTTTCATTTTGCCTTATTTACTCTCTTTCTCTCTGAATGAATGCATGTTATGAAATTTGCAGCTGGGGCTGCTTAAAAGAGTTATTGCTTGGTGGCTGGACAGATGGCATACTGTGCAGTTTCGGTATGCCTGTTATCAAAGGATCAGAACGTTACAACTGTCAAGTGTTGTGCTTGAATAGGAAAATACTGTTGATACGCCCTAAGATGTGGCTTGCGAATGATGGTAACTACAGAGAACTCAGATGGTTTACTGCATGGAAGCAAAAGGAGCATCTTGAAGACTTTCTTCTTCCAAGTGAAATATCTGATGATTTGTCGCAAAGGACAGTGCCTTTCGGCTATGGATTTATTCAGTTTCTTGATACGTATGCCATCATCTCTTTGCAAATATAATTCTTTTAAACTGTTGTGCCGATCACTTACACTATTATTCTTAACGTTCACTCTCATCTTAAACTGTTGTTTTGATATTGAAATTTATCTCTCCTGTTTCTAAATTTTTAAAGGTGCAAAAGGAATATGGTTGGTCGTACAGGATTTTATAGGTCGTAAAGAGTATGTAGCTTATAGATGTTCCAGTATTAGTATTGCTCATAATGTTATGTTGAGGAGTTGTAATTTAGGTATATGAATATACCTATCTCTGTTGTTGCTAATTTATTATAGTTTATCAAGTCACTTTGAGTTGTTCTACATCATGCGATATTGGCTTTATCGTTGTTTTGTTAGATCACGAGTTCGTGACAGTTCTGACTCATTTGGGTTTGGTTGGATTTTTCACCTGCCCGACTGTTCATGATTTCTAATGCTCAAAGTATGTGTTTCATGTAGTGCTGTTGCAGCAGAAGTGTGTGAGGAACTTTTCAGTCCTATGGCCCCTCATGCAGAGCTTGCATTGAACGGTGTTGAAGTTTTCATGAATGCTAGTGGGAGCCATCATCAGTTACGGAAACTTGATCTTCGTATGCGTGCTTTTGTCGGTGCTACACATATCCGTGGAGGAGTTTACATGTACAGTAATCACCAAGGATGTGATGGTGGGCGCCTATATTACGGTTAGTAGCGTGGTCTAAGTTGTTTTTCCGTAGTCCAGAATATTCTTTTGTTTCGATATATCTCTGAGATTCTCTCATTCCTCAACACATGTCTGTATCGAGATCACTGGATAAAGTCGCTGATGCTAGTGGTTTATCGAACATATCAACAAGATTAAACGCGCATTTTAGAATTTCAATTAGACTATAAACTTTGTAACTAAATTTCCCAACTTCAAAATGGGTGTTCGCTTTTCATTTAAAAACTTAGTTGTGGATTTACAGAATTGTTAAATTCTTTTAGTCTTTTTACATTCTCAGTAATATTTGGTTAAAAGGCTTAAAATATTTACTAGCTTGTATGTAATTGGAATACCACTCGTAATATTTACTAGCTCGTAATGTGCGAACAACATTTGCTGAAACTAAGTTATGACTAAATGATATTTTCGAATGTATTTACCTTGTGGTGAAAATGCATGATATTTCCGGAATGTCTTGTTTTGCTTATTTTTCTTATGTAGATGGATGCTCTTGTATTGTGGTGAATGGAGATGTTGTTGCTCAGGGCTCACAGTTCTCACTGAAGGACGTTGAGTTGGTGGTTGCTCAAGTAGATCTAGATGCAGTATGTTATGTATCAGTTACTTGTACGGGCTTTGTGTTTTTAAGAATATTTAGCTTTTTTTTTTAAGAATATTTAGCTTGTTACAGTACCAATATTGAGTGAGTTTAGTGCATTCTCTATACAGATCTCTGGAAGGAAATAGTGTTCCTTCAATTTCTTTTTGTGTAGTTTTAAGTAGTGTTTATGTAACTTTTCACTGATTTGAAATTTATGATATGTTTCACTGGTCTGTCATCCTTAGTTTTTTTCCTGTCATATAGAAAGGGGCAAGGATTGAGAACATACAAAAATTTACTTTAGTATAGTATGTTATCCGTGGTCATGAAAAAACTTTTATATGCTGCATTTTAATTTATACGTCTGATTGCAGGTGGCCAGTTTCCGAGGATCAATTAGTAGCTTTCAGGAACAAGCCAGTTGCAAACGAGAAGTTCCCTCCATTTTAGTACCTCACAAGCTGTGTGAGTCTTTTAAGCTCCAGATGTTACTTTCAAGTCCAATTAAGGTGAGACAACAGGGTCTTAAACAAAAAATTCCGTGAAACACTGCAATTGTTTTTTGACTATTTGTAATATATTTTGGAGCTAACATATGGCCCAAAATCCTGCTCTGGTCTTTGGAAAAAGTTTGAAATATTACTTAGCAGTTAACTGAATTCCTAAGAGAATTGTTTGAATAGATTGAACTCTTTCATATTCTATTGAATCGAGAAACTTGGTATTACATGAATCCATGAAAATGACGGAAACTAAAATTAGGTCGAATTCTCTGGGGGTTTGCAATTATAAAGGGGGTAGGGACAATGTCATCACCCTTGTCTGTCAATGCCATTGTAGTTACTTGTTGCTAATGTTTGGTTGGGTGTGACCGGCGGAAGAATGAGTGTCATCTCGCTAGCAAATTTGATAAGTAAAACTAATTAAGTTTAAAATGAAGATAGTTATGAGCTTTAAAATCTCTGTATAGTATAGTTAATAGTCATTAAAATGAAGTGCAAGAAAATGTAATTCTAATATCTTATAAAAGTCTTGAACTCAGGATCGCTGAGTAATGAGGTTTTTATTCATAGACAACAATGTGTGGATGTATCTTGCATCACTAATTGGAGATGTTTGAGAATTTATTGTATAACAACTAAACAATTAGTGTTGTGGACATCAAAGATATTCAATAATGTGAAGTCCTCATTTAATATTTTTGATTGGTTTAAGTATTGTATTTTATTTGAATGAGCATGATTTATGTATAAAATATTTACATTTTTAGTACTATGTGCCCCGTGCATCTCTCGGGTTATCCACTAGTAAAAAATAAAGATGAGGTGTAATTACAATAGAGTGCATGCATTCCCCCTTTTTAGAGAAAAAGAAAGGACATCATAATGGGAGATGGCTCGCTTAACTTTACATGTGGCTTTGTCAATCAGTTTTTCACTAACCTTTAGCTTTTTCTACTAGAATAAAACCTTGTCATCATTGGAGTTCTTTTCTCTCAGGTTCACTATCATTTACCTGAGGAGGAAATAGCTTATGGGCCAGGGTGCTGGTTGTGGGATTACTTGAGAAGAAGTGGTGCTTCTGGTTTTTTACTTCCACTTTCAGGTGGAGCAGATAGCTCTTCTGTTGCTGCTATAGTTGGTTCCATGTGCCAGCTAGTCGTAAAAGGTCACTTCTTTAATATGCTACTCGATTCTTATTAATATTCGTTCTGCACACTTTCTGCACCTATAAACTTATTTCCAAGTTTGTGAGGATACCGTCGCTCTTTGCTCTCCAGTAATTTCATTAACTCTCATGCCTTTTGTTGTCAGAAGGATAAGGCTGTTTTAGCTTAATTTTGAGCGAACGCTGCAGATGTTGATCTTAACTCGTCGACAACTTTTTGACTTGTGAAGTTTCCAGAATGCCATTATATTTGTCTGAAAATGAACTCATTGTTCTCTATAGACATAATGGAAAATCCACTCATTGTTCTCTAGAGACATAATGAAAAATTCAGATTGAGGCTTTTATGAGACATCAGTCACAACTAGCCTTTTATGCGAGTCTTCGCAAAGGTTTAAGTAAAAAAAAAGAAAAAAAATGATTCTCAGCTTTCAGGTGAGAAAATCACTTTTGATGTTTGTAACTTGCCACTTTTGCTTGAGCTTCTTGTGTCATTTAATTAAAATCTAAAATTAGAGGGGATGATTTTGATTTTGAAAAAGTGCTTTGATATTTATCAAGGGGCGTGTTTCTTACATATTGTGCTTGAACTTTTGTCATAATCCATAATTAACATTGTCTTCCTTGAAACTCTTTCATCTGTATTTATGTTTTTGTATCCACAATTTAGTGTTCAATATGTTTCACCATATTTTTTATCCTAAGGCGAAAACATCCGAAGAAAAGCAGAAGTTTTTCCAAAGATATTCGTACTCTTCATTTTTATTAAATAGAAGCATTGTACCTAGGTCTCATCTAGCCATCTCACTGACAACCTTTTGAAGTATGGGTTTAAAATTTTTAAAGTTGTTGGCAGAACTAAAGCAGAAGAATGTTATGGGGATCGATAACCTGAGGATATTCATTTGTTTGACTTATACATCCCAACTTTTATTTTAATTGCGTACATCAGTCGTTATCATTCTTTCTTTCTTCTCTGCTAAAATAAACCATGGAATCCTATTGTTAGTTATCTTGGGCCTTTCAAATTGTTCAGTTCAGTTGGTCCATTTCCATTGGTTTTATATCGATATATTCAATAGACAATCTTTTCGAATGATAGCTTCACTATTTATTATTTTCTTTACCATGTAACCAGTCTTCTATATTGAGTTTTCCTGTAGTTTTTAAATTCTCTGTACATATATTTATTTTCGATTTAACTGTTACTGCAGAAATATTGAATGGGGATGAACAAATAAAAACTGATGCTATACGGATAGGCCATTACACTGATGGGCAATTTCCAACAGACAGCAAAGAGTTTGCCAGACGTATATTCTACACAGTTTTCATGGGATCTGAAAATAGGTGAGAATGTGATGAATATCGACTATGTATAACTTCACATGCACTTAAATACTTAGCTCCCATGAACGTCAAAACTTCCAAATCTTTCCAGTTAAACATTTGATGGATATGTATAAGAATCAACGACCTAGTTGTTACATATTAATTTACAGTACTATCTATTTTTATTGGCCTGAGATGAGTTGGGGAAATAATTCCAACTTTCACTGAAACTAGGTCAGCACACCAGCAACTTTCTGAAAGTGATTTTTCCATTACGTATCAATATATTATCTATGGATAAATCTGAGTTTTAATTGTTTGTTAGAAAGGAATATCAGTCGATGTTTTTATACTATATATCATCTGTGGAAAATATGCATTCGGTAGCTGATGTAAAGCATCTGCAGTTTGTATAGACGGGTTCACAAGCTACAAAATAAACGTATTTAGTTGCATTGACAAGGCATTTCTACCTTCTGTCTTAGTAATAAGTTGAATAAAGAAGAATATTTACAATATCCAGTAGAAACTGTATAATGCTCAGTTAACTGCATCAAAAGCCCTTGATAAAAAATTATCAGTTAGAGAAAGATTTTTTTTTCTTATTTCCTCTTTTCTTTTTCAATATTTTTTAAGGAATCCGAGTAGTTAATTTTGTGTTTTGCTACAAGAAATGTTCAGTTCTTCCTTGTGTGCCCCTTGAGTGGATATAGATCAAACCTGAAGTGTGAGTGACCTTAATATTTAATTGAGACAGTGTTCCTTGTGCCGTCAATTGTAACAGTTTATCTCTTATAGTTCTACTGCCACAAGAACCAGAGCAAAAGTGCTTTCTGAGGAAATTGGGTCATGGCATCTTGATATCTCAATAGATGGAGTGGTTTCTGCCCTTCTCTCTTTGTTTCAGACACTCACTGGAAAACGACCACGCTACAAGGTGAATGGCTTATATACACTAATCTCTCTGTGAATGAATGAGATTGGGTTTTTATTATTTTCTTCTTTTCTGCTATATTACATGGAACTTTTATACTATTAAGTTGTTGAGTTGATGATCTTCTATCAGGTTGATGGGGGTTCAAACATTGAAAATTTAGGGTTGCAAAATATTCAGGCTCGAATAAGGATGGTCTTAGCATTCATGCTAGCATCACTATTACCTTGGGTTCACAACAAACCAGGTTTTTATCTGGTCTTAGGAAGCTCAAATGTAGACGAAGGATTACGTGGTTACTTGACTAAGGTATTGTCTATGTTTTAGGTTTATCATTGTTCTATTACTGTCTGTTAAATTCATTTGATGTATGAAGACTTTTCCAAAGAAAAATCAACCCCAAAGATCAGTCTATATATAGCACTAGCTATTTCCAATCTGGCTGACTTGAGTTCTTAATGTCCCTCCCTCTCACCCCCCTTAGCTTGTAATAATGATGTTTAGTTAATATTCATTAATCTTTTTCTTTTAAATGTGCAGTATGATTGCAGTTCGGCTGACATAAATCCAATTGGAAGCATTAGCAAACAGGATTTAAGAATATTTTTAAGATGGGCCGCTGTTCATCTGGGCTACTCATCTTTGGCAGATATTGAAGCTGCTCCCCCCACTGCTGAGCTGGAGCCTGTACGATCTGATTACAGCCAGGTATATAAGTGATCAAATTGAGCCAATAATCATAGGAAATGTTATTAATTAGTTTTGTGTGCCCGGGAAACTTAATTTGTATTGAAAACAGCTGGATGAAGTGGATATGGGAATGACATACGAAGAACTCTCGGTATACGGAAGGCTTCGTAAGATATTCCGCTGTGGACCTGTTTCCATGTTTAAGGTGAGTGTTTATCTTTGTTCAATAGCTCATACTCTTGTTTCTCGCTCGAGTTACTGCAAGATTTTCTCCATATAAACAAGTCTGCTGTATGTAATAAAAAAAGTGGGAACATATAAGAGTGTCTGGCTCAAGTACTAAGACAAAAAATAATTGATCATTAGCAGTTTTCTCAAGTGTGCATACTGTAACAAAAAATCTGTAACGTTGTAGGAGTGTAATAAAGGTCCAAATGTGAATTCAGAAATATTGCTCCATCTGTTTGAAAATAAATATCGTTCTACAGAAAACTAAAAGAAATAGCAATTCACGTGTCTGTCGAATATATAACTTTCATTAAATCTTTCTAAATTTTATATTTATGCGTCTCTTTCCCAATAATGCTTAGAGAATCCAGATTTTATTTTAAATTAAAATCATGAGATTCTTTTATGATTTTTGTATATAGATATAATTGGAGTAAGTCTAAAATGACAAATAATTGGTAACAGAAAGTCCAACTGAGAACGACAATTAAAACTAGACGGAGGGAGTATGTCTAATTTTATTGTGTAGAAAAATTTCAAGAATGCCAGATGGATTCATATGCTTGCTTAGAGTCATCGTGTGAGTCTGAGACATGTTCCTTTGTTATGAAAATATTGTTGTTGTTGCTGCAGCTGTTAAATGATATCAAACTCATATTCTTTCACACTGCCAAATTGTCAAAATTTGGTTGTAATGTATCATGGCTCATTTTATACGATTCCTTTTTCTCTTTTTTCTTCCCCCCAAAAAGAATCTCTGTTACAAATGGGGAACAAAGTTGACACCATCAGAGATTGCCGACAAAGTGAAACATTTCTTCAAGTACTATTCCATCAATAGGCACAAGATGACTGTCCTAACACCTTCCTATCATGCAGAGGTACCAACTCCATCGGCATAACCTTAATTTTCTTCATTTTTTTTTTTTTTTTTTTTTTTTTTTTTTTTTTTTTTTTTTTTTTTTTTTTTTTTTTTTTTTTTTTTTTTTTTTTTTTTTTTTTTTTTTTTTTTTTTTTTTTTTTTTTTTTTTTTTTTTTTTTTTTTTTTTTTTTTTTTTTTTTTTTTTTTTTTTTTTTTTTTTTTTTTTTTTTTTTTTTTTTTTTTTTTTTTTTTTTTTTTTTTTTTTTTTTTTTTTTTTTTTTTTTTTTTTTTTTTTTTTTTTTTTTTTTTTTTTTTTTTTTTTTTTTTTTTTTTTTTTTTTTTTTTTTTTTTTTTTTTTTTTTTTTTTTTTTTTTTTTTTTTTTTTTTTTTTTTTTTTTTTTTTTTTTTTTTTTTTTTTTTTTTTTTTTTTTTTTTTTTTTTTTTTTTTTTTTTTTTTTTTTTTTTTTTTTTTTTTTTTTTTTTTTTTTTTTTCTTTTTCCACTTAATTTTGCTTCCACAAACGCGCGTATATGAGTTTCATTAGCATGGTACAGAGTATTTATTAAACCTGAAATGCCTCTGCAGAGTTACTCGCCAGAGGATAACAGGTTTGATCTACGCCAATTTCTGTACAACGCGAGGTGGCCTTATCAGTTTCGAAAGATTGATGAACTTGTGCACGACTTGGATGGTGATAGTTTGGCCATCGCAAAATCTAGTGACCACACGCCTGACGGTGGTATGGGTGTAATAGCTGCGGGAGCAGGCAACCCAAGTGCCGGTTTTTAAGTTTTTTTCGTAAGCTTTCAGATATAGCAGTGTTTATTGGCTGTGGTTTTTTAGTATACGAACCATCTGTTCGTGAAAACCTTAGATTCTTTTCATGTCCACATGTCAATGCCGGCATAATACTAATTCAATAAATAAATAAATAAATAAATAAATAAATAAATAAATAATATTTCCAGATTATATAAATATGATAGTGTTTCAATGGTGTGGTTGTGATTTTTTCCCCCTAAATATGTAGAGACAGAAAAACACATTGTTTCATTTACTAGTTAGCTTCTTTTCTGCATGGTAGGATAGTTTTCAGCCTTTAAATACGGCTATGGGAAGGATAGGATGAGACTGTGTCATATTTGTAGTTGAGAATAATTTGATCCTAAGACAGAAAAATATTGTGTGACAGAAATATTGAAAAACTGAAGACATTTTAGGCTTGCTCAAGTAAACAAGCATGGGTGATTGTTCATACCAGTACGTGGCCCGTGCGATGCACGGGGAAATAATATTACGATTGTATTATAAATTAAATATATAAATAATATTAATCATGATTTACACATTGTTTTTAAAATTGGACTAGATCAAACAGTACTCTGACCGGATGGGTAGGGAATTGGTTTATCGACCAGTCCGGTTCGCTTGAATAAAATGTTTGCTAGTAAGTCGGTCAACATCAGTACATTGAAAATATCGATATTTTTTAAATAAATTTTGCTACATTTAAAATTATTTTTAATATAAATAAAAATACATATTTCAATAAAATGTAGAATTATAAATCATTCATCATTTAGTTTAAACATTGAAAACTTTTAAATTGTTTAGAAATTTAATTAAATATTTGTATATATATTGAAACATTGAAAATTTAGTTACCTCCCATGAAAAAAAAAATAGAATTTTCTTCTCATATTTATGATATATGTACATAATGAAACATGTTTACCTTCATAGGAATGAGATTTTTATGCATACATGTTTTGGGAATCTTTCTCTTAAAAAAATCTATATATATTTGCATTTTTAATCTCTTTTCAGATTAAAAGTAATGACGCCATTTGACATGTTTGCAATTTTACAGATTAATCACCATGTCGCCATTGTGATTCTTTTGTTTTGTTATCTTTTTATTATAGTTACAAAAGTTCCTTAATTACATTGCATGAAAAAAAAACAAAATTTTGATCTCATGTATAAAATATATATACATGTTGAAACATACTTATCTTAAAAGGAATAAGATATTTATGCATACACATTTCATATGATGGAAAAAACAATTAAATAAAAATTAATTGATGTAAATAGAATGCATTGATTATCTTTGACTTTTCTTCCTACTAATTATAGAATTCTAACAAATGGGGTTATATAAAGTATAGATTATGTTTTACTGCATTTCAAATCGATGATTGCTCGTGCTTCGACTTTCAGCATTTTGAATGGATGATTGTTCATGTTTTGTCTTAAGCATTTCGAATATATGATTGGTCATGTTTCGCCTTAGAGGATTATTCTTTTTTGATTCACTTTAGCGTCATTGAATCCACAAATTCCCAAGTCCAGTTCCATCTTGTCGACAAGGTAATTCTGATGTCATTGAGTCCACAAATTCCCTAGTTAGGTTCCATTTTGTTAACAAGGTAAAATTCAATTTCATTGCAGTGAGATAGGGTAGTTTTTATGGGCTTTTCCGGAATTTTTAATTTTAGTTTTGAATACTTCTGAATGATGGATTTTACAATATTGGCAAGAAGTTGCAGAACTGTAGAGGTGATTTTGGATATTTGATTTTTGGAAATTTAGAAGTATGAGTACTGTAACACCCCGCTTATCAGAGTAAATTTTTCGCAACTTTTACTTCGAATATACTTAATTCTTTTGAAATCTTTTGCGACTAACTCGGGATGCTAATTAAACTCATCATCTTGAAAATCCGTTTATCTTTAAACTTTTGTCTAATACTTCTTTATACATAATTAAAACAGATTTCCTTTAAACTTGCATTTAAAATACCATAATCATATTTTTCATAATGGTAAAAATTTGAAATATGAAATTCATTAAAATGCAAGTTCAATACTTAATGTGCATAGCGGAAATACTTGAAAACGTGGTTAATTATACAGACTGTTATAAATGTCCGTATCAAAGCTTGTATTCATCTGAGTCCACTATCCACACCAACACTGCTCCACTCACACCTCTTCTTCGACCTGTTACCTGAAACTAAAACTCATGGGGTTGAGTAACGAATATGGATAATCATAAACCGATATCTGATCGGTAACTTAAACTTTTCTCTTATCTTGCCGATAGTTAATCGGATACGTGTGCACACTCTGATGGATATTTCTAAGGCACCTAACGGCCTCCATCAGAACTTAGGATATAATCTCTGAGAACAAATTAATGCCTCCTCATCCCAAGCGTAATAAACTTAAACTTTAGGATATACTCTGAGACAACTGATGGTCTCCTCATCCCATATGACATCAATATCGTACTCAACGTGATACCCATTCAGGGTCCCCACCTTTTTGTCTTTGAAATCATTTGAAAAACGATAAGTGCTGTACTGGTACTGTATCTGCAAGTTACATCAAATATAGACAAATATACTAAGTACTATGCTCATATACTCAATAAGATTTTTAGGATTTTTAACTTATCCAAATCTTATAGAAATTCATTAAACTTGCTTTTTCTCAAGTTTATACTTAACTTCTCTTTTTATTTATACTTAAGGTCAATTACTTAACCTTGTATAAATCATGTCTTCATAAACATTAATATGGTATTATACTTAGCATGTCATAACTCAAATGTGAAAATAACTATATTTCACATTATACTTGATTTAAACTTAAAATATGCTTACTTTTACCAACATCATCAACATGATTTATAAACTTATCTTAACTTAATTTGATCTTTTACTCAATCAAATACTTAATTCATCATTCATCATATCTCCAAATTGGCTTATACTAAATTTTCACTTAATTAACTTGAAAGTGAAAATAATCTCAAGCCATATCATCTTTTACTCATAACATTTAATCATGATGTTAATATATCATACATAATACAATCTTTATAAAATTGTATACTCAACATATTACACCAAAACATCATCAAATTACTCATCACTTATATGAGAATTATTCATGATCATCTCATTTTAACAACTTAAACATTTCATGAATATTCTTGCATATATACTTATCTTTACATATATGCCTTCTTATATTCATAACTTATTCATTTCTCATCTTTAAATTATGAAACTTAACAGTCATAATCTCAACTTATAATTAGACATGTCCTCAAAATTTCATAATTTTAGCATCCATATTCATCAAGTTATGAGAATTTAAATTCAATAGTGAACATAAACTTCATCTTACATGTTCATCTTTAAAAATTCATAACTCAAGCTATATTTTGCCAAATCTCTTAATTCTTGTTTTCATGTACTCCTCTTTTACATAATAATCATTCATTTAAATCATACTCTTCCAGCTTATTCATATCTTTATCAACATTTCATCAAATCAAGTACATATATCATATAATTGATCTTGAACAACTTTAACTCTTTATATTCATAGAATCAATTATAAACGTAACTTCTATATCATGATATACATACTTATAAACATGTAAACTTATTATCAAAACATGAACTTAAGCATGTAACTTTAAGATAAGTAAATTACCTCCTTCTTGCTAGAATAAAAACTTGATTCTTTACTTCAAATTCTTCACTTCTCCAAAGTTTCTACTACTTATCTCTCTTACACTCTTATATAACTTTTGGTACTTAACTTTGGTGCATAAACTCTGATTTTTAGGCCTCTATTTATAGGCACAATTTGCAAGACATCATAATTGAGTGAAGAAATTAACAAAATAAACAATACAAACTTGTAAAAATAAATATAGATAATAAATAGTATTCTTAACTTGTAAACTTCTCCAACCCATAGTCAATGCTTAGAAAGGCCCTCTTCTGATCCTAATCTGATCTCAATGATTAAGTTCGAGATTTAGTGAAAATTCTCCAATTTACGGAACCAAATTCTGACTTAAAACGAACAGGCACTTTAAAATCGAAAATTCTTACAATTTTCGAATTTCCTTCTTTTCTTTTGGCATTTTTTCTTTTTATGCTGAAAAATTTTTCTTATCTTGTAGTCTACTAAAAATATAGAGAGAAAACAATTTAATTTATTTCTCGGAACTGAAATCGGACATATATTCCGACTACAATCGAAAACCGAAAAAAAACGAAAATTCTAAAAATTTCATATTTCCCTCTAATAATTTAAATAGACTAAAATGTCTAAATAAATTTTCTCACTTCTTTGAACGTTTATAACTTAAATGTTCATGGATACTTAACCGAACTCAAGACCTAACTTGTCTCGACTCATTATTCTTTTTCTTTCTCATTCAAACTAGAAATGGCCAAATTTACATCCATTTAGTTAAATAAAATGGAATGTTACTTGAACTTGAACTTCATCTTAAATAACTTATTTCAATTCAATAAACATTAATGTCTAATTAATCCTTATAACTTGATCAATAATCAAAACTAAGCTAAGCTCGAGAATCATTTGCTTGGTAATAATCTTAACTCGTAACCGAACATGCTTGGTTCGGTTCACGACTTATCTTGAACGAGTAATCAAAATATACTCGATTTTTATTATTCGTCATCTTATTATAATTAATCCATCTTATAAATCCATTTATACAAATAAACAGACCGAAATTAATTAATTACTGAACTGGCTCGATTACTAAATAAAATTTAACCGAGAATACTTTCAACTTAAAGTCGAACTTTTAACTGAATAACTTAATAACTGGGCTTGAAACTAGGAACGAGCATTATTAATAAAAGTAATTAGTTCAAACTTAGAACAAAAATAATTACTTTTATTAATTACTGAATGGGATATTACAAGTACCATTGAGTCAACTTTTGCTTTATTAGATTCTCTGGCCTTGTACTTAGTTTTTATCTTTTTTGGTTAGTCTTGTTTTGTTCTGTGTTAGGTTTTCTCTTTGGTCTTTCTGGCTTCTTCTTTGCTCTTGTTGTGTCATGGCTTTGCTAGGTCTCTTAGGGTACCTACTGTTAATGGCCAACCCCTGTACCCCCTCTTAGCCTGCTTTGAAAGGTGTATTGCGGTCATTTAGCTGCCGTGATGTACATTTCATAAGTTTGTTCTATAAAATTTGATGTTTGAAAAAAAAAAAAGATTCTCTGGCCTTGTAAGTATGGTTTGGGGGTTTTTGATATGCGGAAAAAAAAAAAGAAAATATTGAAACAAATAAAATGAAATGCAATTTATAAAATTTTGGTGGTTTAATTGAAATATGTAATTATATCTAGCATCAATGTTAAGAAATCAATACTTAAAGATCTCTTATGTAAATTCATTACTAGTTTTTATTCAGTAAGGGCATTTCAGTATTCACACAAATCCTTAGGGGCACTTGGTATTCATTTGAGGCATACTTGTTGTTATGCATGTACGAGGCAAGTACTAGGAGTACCTGACGATAGAATTACCCAACTTATATACTAACTTATGCCTAGTGCACAATTGTTAAGAAACCATACTTGCTAAGGCCAGAGAATCTAATAAAGCAAAAATTGACTCAATGGTACTCGTACTTCTAAATTTCCAAAAATCAAAAGTCACCTCTATATAGGCATGTCAAAACGGGCCGGTCAACCCGCCAAAACCCACCGTTTGACGGGACGGGGCGGGGTGGGGCGTCCCGCCATCTTGGAGGGTCTTCAAGATGCCATCCTGGCGGGTCTTCAAAATGACAACCCCTTATTTGTGTCTGATTCATATGGGAAGATAGTATTTCACTGGCTGGAGAATGGAGATGAGGACTGAGAAGAATGAAACTAGGGTTGGAAATGAAATTGTGCTCTATTAGTTTAGGTTGTTCAGCCCGTCTTTGTCCCCTTCCAATTGGACGATTATAGGAATTCATATGGAGCGTGTGGGCCCGCCATCGAGGACATACACTCGCATGTGATGACCTTAGGATCGTGAAATGAGTTTCACTTTGGATGGGATAAACTTCATAATTCCGTGGTTGAGTAAAAATAATAAAATTTAAGTAGCTGAGTAAAAACAATCAGTCATAAAAAATAATCAACAGTCTTTATCATGCTAAAAAAATGAACAGTGCATTTCACAAAAAAATTATTTGAAATGTCATAACAAAAAATGATTTAAAAAAAGACCCACTAATTATATAAAAAAAATTGACCAGAGCGTTTTCTATAAAAAAAAAATATCGATACACACACATTATATCAAAATATCAGTACATGTTATTTTGTCAGAGTTACGGTAATTATATTATGTTAATTTCATACAAAAAATTGAAACTCACGCCTAAAAACAAACCAATATATTAGCCTGCGCATTACAGAAAAAAGTACACCGTATATACTGCGAGTGTTCACACTAGGGGCGGTACCATAATTAACCAACTCTTTAAGTGTGAACGCAACAAACCAAGTAATTACGGTACCGCCCCTAGTGTGAACGTATATACTGCGAGTGTTCACACTAGGGGCGGTACCATAATTAACCAACTCTTTAAGTGTGAACGCAACAAACCAAGTAATTACGGTACCGCCCCTAGTGTGAACACTCGCAGTATTATGAACACTAGGGGCGGTACCGTAATTAACCAACTCTTCAAGTGTGAACGCAACAAACAAGCAGGACGAGGTTGTTTATATACTGCGAGTGTTCACACTAGGGGCGGTACCGTAATTAACCAACTCTTTAAGTGTGAACGCAACAAACCAAGTAATTACGGTACCGCCCCTAGTGTGAACACTCGCAGTTTATTGATTAATTTTTCAACAAATTTCCTACAAAAAAATAGTTATCAACTAACTTAAATAAATTTGTTCACTTTATACCATATATTGATTAATTTATTTTCCATAGAAACAACCATCTATACCAAAAATAAATTCCTCCACTATATATCATATATTAATTAAGGGTTTAATACACCAAACCCCCCTGTATTATACTAAATCTGCGCTTTTCTCCCTGTATTTTAAAAATTGCGTCATACCCCCTTCTATTAAGGTTTCAGGTGCACACGCTCCCTTGTCTCTATTTCTCCGTTAACGGAACCTGGTACCTCATGGGAGCAAGACAAGCAATGCAACATTACACCATTCAAGGTTGAGTGTGAGGACTAGGAATGTTTGATATATATGGACATTGTTATGGATAAGTGAAATTAAATTTAGAATATATAAATTATATTAAATTAAATTATTAAAATATAAAGTTATGATAATTCAAATATAATAAACTAAATAATATAAAATTAAACGAAAAAAATAATTTAAATAACTTATTATGTTAAACGAAAAAAATAATTAAAAAATATATAAATAAATATAAAAAAATTGTAGTTAAATAATAAATAATATAATAATTAAGTAAATCTATATCCTTCGGGGAACAAGCAACGGACTGGAGCGCTTCAAGCCCTCTACGCTTCGCGAGAGTATAAAAGATTTAAAAAATATTAAATATTATAAAAATAATTAAAATAAATAAATACAAATCATATATATCTATTTAATAAAAAATATTTTGTTTTCGAAATTATACTTTAATAATATATTATATATAAGTATCATTTATTTTATAAAAAAATTTATTTAATTTAATTTATCATTTAATTTTCTTATAAATTTAATTAATTAAATTAATTATTTAATTTTATTATAAATTATATTTAATATAATTTATACAGATTATATTACGTCAATCCATTAAAACGTATATCGAAATTTTATACTACAATTTATTTTACATTTATATTATTAATTTATTAAAATGAAATTATCATTTTGTTTTTATATTAAATAGTAATATATTTATTAAGAGTAAATCATATTAAAATTATTTGATAAATGATGGGTCTACTCCCAGATCCGAAGTAAACCGGTGGTTGTGAGCTCAGATCTGCTTGAACCGCTTCAAAACCGTTGCTAGACCGCGAGAATACCTGCAAAAACTCAACGCCGGAGGTGTTTCCGGCGTAGAGCCTCCGACGCTCAAGTCAGTATGTGAGTGATGAAGAGAGGCTGCGCAGCAGCTATGGGGGAGAGTGGGAATGAATGAGAGTTAGGGTTTAGGGTTACCTCACCTCCTTTATATAGGAGTGAATACTTACTTGAAGTGCCCAAAATGCCCAAGTCGGTGGACCTCGAAGGTCCAAAATGCCCCTGTCGATTCGTCTCCCCTTTGTTGCTGAGTCATCGCAAGATTCCTTCTTATCCTTGGTAATGTATAGAGCTTTGGATATGTTACAAGTGTGGTGAATCGGCTTCACCACTTTGATCCTCGAGATGTACAGAGTCGACCTCGAGAACTAAGAGGTCGACTTATGAATATATGCGGTTTCGGAGGCTACGCCTGGTTTAATCCTCTGCGGTGGTCGTCTCTTGGAGAATCGTCATGAAGAAGTCGACTAGTGGAAGTCGACCTAGAGTATCTGGATAGTTGGGAGTTGCATTCTTGATGTCCTTCTAGTATGAGGTCGACTAGCAAAAGTCGATAGATAGAGGTCGACTTGTGGGAGTCGACTAAACCAATTTCTGCCTCTTCTTGATTGTTTTTAGGAAGTCGACTCGAACATATCGACGAATCACCTCGATATCTGAGTCGTTCAAATGGCTCACCGGTCGAGTAGGAAGCCTCTTAGACCGGGTTATCCTTATATGACCATATCAATAAATAATATTTTTATTATATTATATTATATTAATTTTAATTCTTTATTTATTTAATTTATTATTTCATAATAAGATATATGATTTATTATTTATTTTACTTTATAATTTTTATACTTAATTATCTTATATAATTATTATTTTTATTTTTCTTTAATTAGTTTATTTTAATTTTATTTTTTTTAATTTCATTTTTGTATTTATTTTTATCATTTAAAATTTATTTAGTTATAACTTTATTTAATTTTAGTTCACCCTAATACATTAAATTTTATCTTACTTTATTTTAATTTTAATTTTTTTTTATTATTTTAAGTTAATTTAATTTATTGGAAATTATTAGTATTATTATTATTAATTATTTAATTTATAGTAAATTGACATATTATCCTTTTATTTTATTTATTTACTTATTTTTAAACTATTTAATTCTTTTCAGTATGATGTATAGATATATTTATGTTCAATAGATTATACATCCATCATATGGCCTAGTGGTTGAGCGGTCATTCCCTTCATTTCCAATATTGGTTCAAATCTTGTTGCCCACATTTCATATCATTTAGGTTTTGCACATAATTCAAGGGTAAAACAGTAATTTTCGCCACTTTGGGGTGAAAAAATGAAGAAAAAGCCGCATAGCACGCGCGTGCACGCCACTTCCGTTATCTTAGACGGTTTAGGGTATTTCGCGCATGCAAAACCTTAATAGAAGGGGGTCTGACGCAATTTTTAAAATACAGGGGGAAACGCGCAAATTTAGTATAATATAGGGAGATTTGGTGTATTAAACCCTATTAATTAATTCACATGATTTAAGTAATTAAGATATATTAAACTATGGCTTAATTACTTCCTTAAATAATGAGTCGCAATTTTCATAAGTGATCATTTGAAATATACCATAAATTGTTAAATTAATTTATTAAAGTATAAATAATTTTTTTTGGAGAGAAATGATTACTATTTAAAAAATAATCAAATCTTTATACAAATATAGATTTATTTAATTAAATATGTAAAAGTACACATGTCATTTAATTGTTAAAAGATATCTATTGTTAAGTGGGTACGAGCCAACTACGAGGTAACCTGACGACTCAACTCTTTCCGAGCACGAATTGCTTGTAATTTGCCTTACTGCAGATTTTCACGAGCACACAAACCACGGTTGTATCTTCATCAGTTTTCTCGAAATTTTCCCGACCCCAAAATTAAAAACAGAGCGAGGTTTTTTATGTAGCGCAGCGAAAAAGGGAGACGAGATAAAAATCTCAACCGATAAAATCTTATTCAATATTCACCCTCAGTTTCGTCATAAGAAAGAGAATAAATAGAGTTCATGATCTCCTAAATTTTCTAACTTGCTAGAAGGAAATAATTTTTTTCCTAATCAAAATAAATATTTTCCTAATCAACTAAACAAGATAAATAAATAATAATAATAATAATAATAATAATAATAATAATAATAATAATGCAACTTAAATAATCAAATTAATGCCGCAACTATTTCTCAAAAAAGGCCACCGCGAGCTCATCTCCATCAGTTTTCCTCGGCCGCCGCTCGTCACGACTTTAACCTCTGTTCGCCGGCAATTCATCTCCGCAAGTTAAAATTTTACCCATATTCTGTCCCCTCGACCATTGGACCAACGGTGCTCCTGCCATCCGGCTTTTGGACCGCCGACAAGGTCCCTGAAACTTTGATCTTTTTTTTTTTTTTTTTTTTTNTTTTTCATTAGGGTTCAATTTCAGGTTTCCCATAATGTTTTTAGGATATAGAGGTTATAGATTTCCTCGTAAAGTATCTGGACGTCATATTAGATTTAGATGTTATAAAATAATTCGTAATCTTAAGTTAAGGTGTGTGGTTCGTATGGTGTGTA
This sequence comes from Striga asiatica, assembly GCA_008636005.1. Taxonomy (NCBI): domain Eukaryota; kingdom Viridiplantae; phylum Streptophyta; class Magnoliopsida; order Lamiales; family Orobanchaceae; genus Striga; species Striga asiatica. The sequence continues at coordinate 226,300 of BKCP01006016.1, read as the reverse complement.
GCTTTGTTGAATATCTCCAATAAATTGATTGACTTTCTTGTTGGGACTTGATTACAATATCACTTCATTTGTGTAAAGCTTGAACTTGGAGATAGGAGGATTTTGCATTATTTAAGCCTTTTTGTTTGGTCATGAAAGCTAGGTTGTAATTGCTTAATTATCTTCGGTTCATACCATGACCAGCCATAGCCGTAGAGCATTGGTAGCAAAAACCTTTCCAAAATGGAATATTTCATTTATTTTCTATTAAAAATTCTGTTTTCTGGAATTGAAACGATAAATAAAGATATTTTTTCTGTGTTCCAAAAAGATTCATTTTCTATTAAATTTGTATTACTTGTCCTTAAATTGCTCATTGATAATTTTTGGCTTTATCTGTGCTAGGTGAAGAGAATGAAGCTTGTAGATAACAACTCGCCCCCTCATGATCTAAAAGCAGGTTGGCCAGCATATATTTTACATATTATTGTATAAGTTGCAATTTTTTTTTTTAAATAATTTGATTCGTTTACAAGAGCATACAAATATTGGTATTTATTATAGATTCTCAACAAAATTCTAATGCTGAGAAAACCCATTTGATTGGTTAGAGAATATAGATTCGCATCTAAATAAAACAAACTAATTAAATTACATCCTTCGTTTCGTAGATAGATAGGCTCAATGAATACAACACAAAAACACTGCTTGTTTCATCTCCGTCGTTTCTGTTGCCCACATGTTTGCAGTATGTGATTTCTTGGACGAAGCCAACGAGGACATATTGTTGGAGATATTCGTTCGTCTGCCGAACTTCGCAGTGGCTATTCTGGTCGGTTCATTTTGTCGGCGCTGGCACTCCCTGATTTCCCATCCTCGCTTTGTTTCGAGTTTCGTATCCCATCGCCACCTCCACCGGGACCGCTACCCTCTGCCTTACACCGTAAGTTTCTGTCTAGCCAAGAAAGCCAGTGCCCAGTCTCCCAAAGCACTCGAACCCCTCTGCCACATATTCTCCAAGGAATCAACCTCTCTCCTCCACAACAGGTCTCGGTTGCATCTCGACTTCCTACCACTGCCGGAAGTGGTGCTCCGAGCATCGTGCGGCGACCTCGTCCTCGTTTCCCCCGCGGGCCCGCCAGTCAAAATCCGATCTCTACATCTGCAACCCCATCACCAGACAGTACCGGCAGGTCCCAAGGCGCCCCAGAAAATTGTTTAAAGTGTATGGGTATGCGCTGATTCTCGACAGGGACAGCAACAACTTGGATGTGGTGCTTTTGCATCAGCCCGAAATCCCCCACTGGGGACCGCCGAGGCCCACGAGACAAAAGGCGTCGGTTTATCGCTCGACGACTGGGCAGTGGGAGGTCCTGCAGTTCAGCTACCCGCTTCCGAGCAGTTTCGCGACCATCTGCTCGGTGGACCCGGTGGCGTGGGACGGGGTCGTTTACTTTGTGGAGTTCGAGCGGTGGTCTTCGCTCCGCCGGGTAGTCTGTCTGGACGTGTCGAGAGGTGAGAGCAGTGTGATCCGATTCCCGAGCGATTTCTGGTGGTTTCCGGATCGAAGCGTCAGTCACGTGAGCCAGCAGATTGGGTTCGTGGCGGGAGAGAGTGGGCTGAGGCTTGTGCAGGTTGTGGTGTTGTCGTCTGATAAGAGAGTTTTTGGTATCAAGGTGTGGGAGGTAGCGGCGGCAGAGGTGTCAGAGTGGGTGTTGGTGCACGATAGGACGTATGCAAGGCCGAAAGGAGAGGGTTGGTTTGTTGGGGTTTATTTGCATCCGATGGATAGGGACGCGGTTCTCGTTGTGTGGGAAAGTGGTGTGTACCAGTATGATCTGGTGAGGCCTGCATGGGAGAAGGTCGGCCAGCTTCGGGAGCCGTTGAAGCTGAAGGTGATCGAATATGAATCGTATGATAACCGACTCACTGCTTTTCCTATGCTGCATTCGGATTGGCCAACGCCAATTCCCCCTCTTTAAACCTACCTCCTATTCTCTCTCTCTCTCTCTCATATATGACAAATTCTTAAATTCTGGTTGATGCAGATACTATTTGTAAAGATGCTTTCTATGATTTGGATAAATTGGATTTTCTCTTTAAGTCTTCTACTTATATTGCTTTCAAGTTGGTCTGGCCTGTTCTTTTGTTGTACAATGTACGCTTTTACTTGTGTTTGTAAGTGTGTCTCCATTGTGCTCCCTTTGTATTTGTAGTGAAGGATGGGGATTTCTGCCAAATAAAAGAAAAAGGGAAAATCATCAGTCCGTCCGTGTTCTTAATTAGGCAAGTTGACAACTGCCCAGAAAACACACACAACACGTATGCAAATGACACAAGAAATTATATTTTGAATCCTAATTGAGGAAATCAGCACACTATTCTGCATTCTCCTGTCAAATGTTTTGTCGACAAATTAAAACCTCTCAATTGAGGAAGTCAGCACAAGATCACATAACGACCCTTATAATTATACGAAATTTGTAAGTGAACAGACAATGTTTGTTTCTTCTTATTTTTTTAGCTATATCTCCTTATTCACCTTTTTTTAACAAGTGGGGAAAGAGCTATTTCTCGTGGGGAAAAAGAGAACAAAGAAAAAGAAAAATGGTAAACAACCTCACCACATTCATCCCCAAATGAATACATCAAATTTTTTGCAGTTTCATTTCGAAGATTAAAACCAAAAGCTCTTACCAAACTCCTAAAATGAAAAACTCTTATCAAACTCTTACCAAACGCCGAGCAAGCATGCGGTCAGCAGAAAAACAACACAGAACGAACACAACCACTCCTAAAACCCAATGGACCCAACTAACAAGGAGTACGAAGCATTCTCTTCAGTCGATGCCCGTTTCCACTCAACACCATTTTCCAATATAGTCCGAGTGCTGTTTACCGTTTGTTGACTTTCAAGACTGGCTTCATCTAGTTTATCCTCGGCCACAAGGTTCCCATTTGCTTGTAGGAAAACAAGAACTTCATCGGCTGCAAATTGCCGGATCTTAAAGGAAATTTTGGTTCATGACGTGCAATTTATACCACAAGGATAATTCCAAGAAAAAAGAACTCGTTAAACTATCCAAAGTAAAAATTATGGAACCGCCTGTGGGTGTGATTCCGTTTACATTTTGCCCACCAACCGATAACTGACCAAATTAAATTTGCATACTTCGTCATATTTTCATGGTGACATCCATGAACTCTTCCCAAGTAATGTATACATGCAAAATATTTTATATGGCTAGTTGTAAAATTTTTAGAAATTGAGCAATGCAGTGCAAAATGTACAACAAAATTCTTTGCTATTTGTAATATTTTAAAATGAAGAAGGATGAGACTGTCCACATATTAGATGCCATCAGTTCCGGTTAGCTCATAAAGTCATACTGATGCAAAATGTTGGACAAGACGTAAAGTCAAGGATGTTATTGTAATTTTCAAAGTTAGTCATGTATTTATGTAAATTGGAACGTTGGGTGTAAATTTTGTAACTATTCCTAAAAGATAGTTTGATTTCTTTTTATCTTTCTTTTTCCTTTGCAAGCACAGACCTTGGCATATTGGTGAACAGCAGCAGATGAGAGAATGCCCTATGCTGATGGGGTCCGATATTGAAGCAACATATCCGAGTATTGCAATTCCCGTCCTTAATTTAGAGAAATCCTTTGTTTCTCTCAGCTCTGCTCCAAGGGAATCCAAACACCAGCACAGAAATCGGAGTGTGTGCCTGCCAAAATCATACCGCGTCAAGACAGAAGCATAGGCAACCAAAACAAATGAACATTTTACAAAATGTAAAGCATAAAAAAGTGCATTTCAAAAAAAAATAATAATAATTAAATAAATAAAAAAGAATCGAATAGCACACTAACCTATGTTCAACAATAACATCTCCCTGAAAAGTGTCTCGATTGTCTGAAACAGAGATGGGTCATATTACAAGGACTTCTCAAACATCAGAAAGATGAGTAAGAACCCAACATTTATCAAATTAATTATTTTAGCTAGAAACCTTTTCCCAGTAAATTTTCGTTACAGTTTGTTTGGAGTACCATCAAAGTGGGTGTGATGAAATTTTCGTTACAGTTTGTTTGGAGTACCATCAAAGTGGGTGTGATGACTCTGTCCATCTTCTATATTTTTCAAGAACCCACAGAATGTCCTTAGACAATGACAACACTCGAGAGTCATCACGGCCTTTGGTTACTGTACCCTGAAGATAATCTAACAAAGCACTGATTATGCCTTTGCCAAAGACTCTTGAATCCCGCCAATAGAGATAACAAGCCCAGACACCACAAATTTACTATAGCAACCAACTTCAAGAAGATGAATAAAACGAGGATACGAGACTGTTGTGACCTGCAATAAAAGTAGACAGAAGCATCAGCAATAAGAGGGTCATTTGGGTTTGTTTTTGCTGGAGCTAATGACTAAATTAACCCTTTGGGTAAGCCTAACTACCAAAATAAATAAACAAATGAAACTATATTCCTTTGACAATATTAAGAGTTGGAGTTACTCAGGGAGTATTGTTGTAATTAAGCCCTATCTTGTTACGTAACTCACCACCCCTTAACATCAGCCTCATTTGGAACTACTTGTTTGAGAACTTCCCCTGTGTGGTATATTTGTCACAAAATGCAATTTAATATGCAGGATTCTTTGGAGAATTATTCCTGCTGATTCCCTTATTTTATCCATCTTCTCTACAGCTTGTTTGAAGAGGCCTCCAACTAATTCGTTTGCCAAGATGGCATCAAAATATGAGCTAATTTGTCTATCACTTTTCTCAGGTTCCGGAACTGACAATTTATCTTGATCAATAGAATCTTCCTTGCAGAGGATATATGTACATCTCTCGTGGCCATCCATTGCAGTCTCACGAATCCAAGAACCCACGTCACCCCTATTGTTGTTGAGTAAACATCTATCTAAAGCTTTAAAAAGACCGCACATCACTTCATTCCTAATAAAGTTAAAACAGGGAACGACCATCTTTTTGTGAAATTAAAGCAGAAAATTGACCTGCCTTAGTGCTTAGATATAAGATGTTTAGATTTGTTTGAATTTTTTGGTTTGGTATGGTTAATTTTTTTTTTTAAAAAAAAAGTGGTATGGTAGTTGCTAGTGAAATTTTGAGTTTATGTTAAAATAATATTTAAAATAAAATAATCAATGCTGATTGAATGTAAAAGTATGAGAGAAGAGATGTGAAATGATGATTAGTTAAAATTATGTGAGTAGATGAACAGTGACTTAAAGTTGATGTAATGTGTAAGAATGATTGAATGACATTCTTTAATTATGTTGACAATATTTAGGATAGTGTGGTTGAATTAAAGTTGAGTTAGATTTGAGTTAAAAATGTGATTGGTTAAAATGATTGGATTTTTCAAAAAAATTTATATCCAAGCATGCACTTAAAGTCTCACAGACGGAGACGAGCCCTTTGACGGCATTCGCAAGTGCTTTGACATCCCTCTTGTCAGGGTTAGTACTGATTTCCAATCTTTAGCCAGAAACTAAAAAGGCACAACTACTATAACAAGATCTGATCCTCGTCTTGCAGTCACATTGGGATCGGTCAACATTTCAAGGTATCTTGACAATATATTATTGACTCCCTTCTTTTCCATGGACACAAGATAAGAAGGAACATAGCGTTTAAGGGCTTCAACAGCAGCATTCTAGAAAAGCAGAACCAACAGTCACAATAAAAGATGGATGTAAGGAAAATGTGGCAAACTAGATTTAGAGTAGAGCGTGAAGATAAGGACCTGTATTTGAGAATTAGGATGTTTCAAATTCTCATTTAGAATATCGAGTACACTTTTCTGGTCTTGTCAGTCAGAGACACTTGAGCTTGAGAAATGCACTCGATAAAGCGAGAAACAGCAGACCGCATTAAAGTGCATAATTCTTAAGCAAGTTGTGTTTAATTTCACAACATAAAGATCAGTTTG
>BKCP01006016.1:206752-220323 GCA_008636005.1 Striga asiatica | reverse complement strand
CTATCCAAAAGCTATACCTCCTAGAAAAGTAGGGTAAGAAAAATAGATGAAAATAACCCAGGACTAATTCTACATTGAACAAGTAAGCCCAAGTGACCTGGAAATTCTTGCTAGCAGATTTGTCAGATGAAAAAGCTGAATTATACGTACATAATTCAACGGCTTGCAGCAATAGATTCCCAAAGGCAGCTCTTTCCAATATCGTCAAGCAAAGGTCTGAGCCAACCTTCATACTCTGAACTCTTCTGGAGCTCGACCCCAAAAGACATGGGCAATTGCTAAACAAACAGCAACAAATCATAAAAAGAAAAAAGAAAAAAAAGGGCGTTAACAACTGCCTAAGCGGCAAGCCAAGAGAAAAAGTTTTTAAATAAGAGGAACATTACTAAGGCAAAAATTATCTACCTTTGCAAGCCATAATATGTAGGTAGCAGCATGGGTCGCTTGCGCTGCATATTCCCCGAAATCATCTTCTTTATTGGGGAAATTTAAGCAGGAATTGAGCAGTATCAGCTCGTCTTTCACGAACACACTAATGTTGCAACTTGCGCAGGGACTGTTGGAGAACATATTACTGTGATCGTAATCAGACGCTAAGTGTTGTTTCACCCATACTAGAGAGAGAAAACGACGATGGAGCCATAAAGCCTTGAAACAAGTACCAGGGAAAAAAAGGAAAAAGAAAAAGCATTCTTAGAACATTATGTATAAAACATTGGCATAATTCTTGTTTCAGAAAAGGTCCAACAATTTTTTAAACTTCCAAAAAACACTCTTGAGGTTTGTTGTATACAAATTATCTCTCTCGACAGCCTCTAATATACTAAATGCATGCAATTACAAAATGGAAACTTTATTTATGTGCACGTGCATGTATAATGAGGCTACTGATGAGGGTAGTTTTTGAATTTATCCATAAAGCATAAGAATCACAAGGTATTATATTGTATTCATCTGAATTACCTCTCTTCCCAGATAGCGCCTTATCAACATGCCAATCCAGTCGAGTTCGTCCTGTCGTGCATTCGTTTCTCAATAATTAGAGAAATCAGGTCAAAAATTCATAACATAAAAAGATGCACAACTTGAAGTATACAGATTAAATAAAAGGTATAAGCTACTCTTAAGTCTTAAAAAGGTTAATTTACCAATAATAACATCTCCTAGTTTCTTAATCCAAAAAAGGTACCACGAAAACTTAAGATTACATGACAGCTAAAGTGCTCGTTATACAAGAGAAACTTGTAAATGATCAAAAACTTAATACCAAGTTAACTCTTTCAAATTCACGAGACAGGTAGAAGTGCATGAAGTAAAATGGAAAACTTATGCTTTTAGGTAGATAAATAACGTAAATAACTTCTCTAATATACAGCCAAGACCATCTAGACAGTGCATCGTATAAGTATTCATGACCAGAATGAGTACTAAATTTCATAAATACATGTAAACAAAATTTGGAAGCTAATGGTTATTGTTCCAAATAAATTAAACAATTCTAAGGCCGAACCTTCAACGTTTTATGTAATTCTGCACCTGACAAGCCATCAGAATCCTTGTTCTGCTGTAAATTCTCTATCATATGGAGTAGTAAGCGCTGACATCCCACAAAATGCCATTAGTACTGTTTGTACAGACCATTTCAATATGTTCCCCTAAGAATACTGAAAATATTAGCATGGATGAATATCAATTTTCAATATTATTTTCTATTCGCAGTTCAAGAGAATGAGATACCAGAACATTTAGAGAAAGTAACATCTTTAAAGGTACATCTTCAATATAATCTATAGATTGTGTAGTTCACATTGTTTCCTGTAGTAAACATATTTCGAAATTTCGTAGCGACTGAACTACATGTGTCTGAAACAAGAGTTAAATGATTTTGCCATATGAAAGGGCCACATATCCCCTGCCCCCGCTCCCTCTCCACAAACACAGTGAGATGGGAAAAATATAATTGAAACCAACACCTAATAGTCATGGCAATTATTTAGCTTGCCTATTTTGATGAATGTAATTTCATTATGGTATGTAATTAGTAAATGGCAAGTTCGAACTTACAGCTCGGTAAGAGAAGCAAGAGTTATCAGCAACGTGAAGACCAGCCCAAGCTCTTGAACTCGTCAACTCAAGTAAAACCTGATTTGAAGCATAAACTATCCTTCAGCAAACCAAATATGGAAGTGAGGAAACATATATACCTCTGTAACACACACATACATGACAGACAAAACAAATAGAAAAAAAGAGGTGGACTAAAAGAATTAAGAAAGAAAAAAATGAACTGTTCTCCTTAAACAAAACATAAATGGGATGACAGTTGGACTAACAAAGATACGAAACATTAGCACAGGTCCCTGTCCTAACATAACCTGACCTGTGAATTTGACATGTAGGAAACCAACCAGCAGCGGTGATTCCAAGCACGATAATTCATTTTAGTGTTCTGTAAAAAAATTGAAACAAGATTTACTGATCTTCAGCTCAAGCTAAACACTGCCACTTTGAAATAAAGACGATTTAGACGTAAACAGAGAGATCATAAATTGAAATGGTTTATACAACAGAGAACTTCTTGGACCCAAGTGGAGGAACACATTTAGGAGGTAAGTGATCAAAAGTCAGCATGCTGAACATAGTTACCCTTTCTTATTCAGTCGACTAATGCCACAATGGGATAAATAAAGTTTCCAAAAATTTTGTCTAGCCCAAACAATCGAGATGGAGAAGTAGAAGGGGGGCTATGGTCTTGCCCCGGAGGTGACTATATTACCGTCCTCAAGACGCTTCCTCTACACCATCGTGATAGGGCTATTTTAAGGAAAGAATTAGAATGTTTGTGAGATTGTGAATAACTTAAGAGATATATGAATTAAGATAAAAATGTAATGATCAAAGTGATGTAAGATATAAAGGGTGAATAATATTTTTTGCTGGAAAATATGTAACAATGAATGGTTCTTATTTAAATTATGTTGATGGGATTAGAGAAAAGGTGAAATAGCATAAATAGTTATTTTCTTAAATCTTTTTGTTTACATCGCAATGAAATAAATCTTCTGTTAAATAAATCATCTCTGGCCAAAAGAAAATATAATTATCTCATATCCAATTGAGGCCTAATTGACTAACTTAGGTGACATAACAGAGTAATAATACTCGGTAAAATCATCTGCATCAAACTGCACAGCACATATCAGAGTAGCCCTAGATAAACATGAATCTTTAAGCCTATCACCTACGAATTTTCTTTCACTATATATTTGAAGTATATTTGTTCATTAATAATCTTGAATCAAAAAAATAACATTTGAAATAACTTACGAAAAGTAAAACTGTAATGAGAATAAAGGGATGAAAGCTGGCTGCAGATGCATAAATATAAATTTCAATAAGGTAAAGTTACAAATGATATCCTATATATTTAGTTTAATAAAAAATAAGATTAAAAAAAATTCGTAGGTGATAGGCCGCCATAGCGTTTTGCCAAAATTCCGCCATTAATGAACAAACATTATTAATGAACAAACATACTTCTAATTCGCAGTACATGGCGTTTTGCCAAAATTCCGCCATTGCGGCCGCCGTGGCGGTCTATGGCGGCGCCATGACCGCCATCATTAACAAATTTTGCATAGCAGATTATCAAAAATCCGCCACGCCATACCGCCATGGCGCCGCCATGGCCGCCATTTGATAACACTGTTTCAAATATGACAATACCACAGTGACATATGATCGCACTTAGAAAATCACAACTACTGATGAGGGTGAGTTGTTACCAAAAAAAAAAAAAGAATTCACTAGACAGGGTATTTTTAATACTTCATGTTATTAAGAATAACTAGACTGGTTTCGTGATTAGCTAAATCATCGAGGTAAATTTAGTAACCAACCCTCTAGATAATTATCCAAAAGCTAAATATAAAAGGCGCCATAATTCTTGACCAACCTCAGCAAGAGTTTTCACTAACTGCGATTCTCTCTCCACAATCTCTTGTAGATTTGTGCACTTTCCAGTGATCATCTTGATCACCCATCTCCTATTGGTGTGGACATCAATTAGAAGTTGTTAGCAGATTATGTTAATGTACCATTATAATTTTAGCACGTGCACATCAAGTAAATGGAGGAGGGAATAGGTGCAAAGTAAGTAAACAGAAAGCATATAGATATAGTATTATGACATAAGTAGGTAAATAGCATCTTATCCGAATGCATCAAGAAAGAATAGAACCACAGTTATAGTGGCATAGTGAATTGAGCGTTAGCAAAAAAAAAGAAAAAAAAAAAAAAAAGTAAATACTACCTGTGGCTCCAAGCACGTTCGCTTTTTGGTGAATAGGATAGAACTAAAGCTGATAAGAGTAGTTCATCCATAAACATCGGAAGTAGTAGCTTCTTTGACACAATAACTTTCCTACAATGGAAAAACATACCTATAGCGTTACTTAACAGCGGACCTAATAAGAAGTAATTGATAACAAATACAACATCAGAACACTGCTCTTAAGAACTAAGTCTCCAAGGAAGAGTACGAACAGAAAATACGGGTAAAATGGGTTCAACTTTTAGTAATTCCAGTTACTGCATCTACTAAACATATTTAAAAACTGAGAAGCACCCACAATGATCAAACAACCATAATACATCACAAACAAATAGGCCATCATAGCCACTGTTTAATTTATTATCATAACTTTCAATTAATTAGGTGGATACAAAATTGTCCCCGTCACAAACACACAGGTGTCACAAAATGATAACCTCACCAAACTATACCATTGCATTTACTGTTAATCAGGGTATTCGTTGAACTAAGTTTTTTCTTTTCTTTTCTTTTGCTTCTTTTATACCCTCGTTCGGATTACTAATTAAAAGCTTCTTTTGGCGTCAATAGACCAAAATAAGTCGTAGCAAAAACTTGAATGATATTAACTCAATCGTTCAGTGACTAAACAACACTAATGTTTTATGAATAAAAGATTTATAAGTTTGGAACAAACACAGTTAAGCATACGTAAGAAAGGAAAGAGCAAAAGAACTACCTGGAATTCCAAGCAGTGCCAAAATCACAGCTCAATAGAAGAAGTGTCTTGCTATGTTTCATAACTTCCTTTTCCACAATGTCCACGAACAATGCATTTCCATCTGGTTCATCAACTGTTTTTGCTCGAGACTCGCATGAGATTACATATTGATTATAAGCATCCATAAATGCATCTTTAGCCACACGATAGAGAGGAACTAGAACAAAGGTACTGATGCCAAGCTTATGTCCATGATGACAAAAAAAATTATCATAACTACCATCTTCTAGTTGAAGATTAGTTCCAGAAGACGAGGAAGGTTTGCTACAAACCTCTTCAGTGAATGCGGTGAACTGATTTGGATGAATAAACCCCACTTCATCACTGGGTGCAATATACAAGTGAAAAAAGGGTTACCAGTAGCATCATAGGGTACGAACAATAGTATCTAAAATTAAATTAAAAATTCAAAGAAAGTATTACAAGTCTACAACACACAAAGAAATAACTCAAATTCACCTTTAGTGATATTTGATTTGATAATGGATATTACACTGCACAAACCCATTAATACAATGATTTCAAAGGTGTCTGCTCTGCTTGTGGCAACAAAAGAAAAAAGAAAAAAAAAATCCTACAATCCAGCTACCGTATCATTCATTGAACTGACTTGAATACTGATAAAGATTACAGGAAAGATAATGATCAGTAACTGTAACTAATTACTCACATTATAGGATCAGATTCCAAAATATCCTCCAAACGTATTAACAGGTGACACGGATCAGGATTGGTAGTAGCTTCATCCATTGTAGATGTGAGTTATGGCAGCCCGAAGAAACCAAATTACGGGATAGCATATATGCATAGAATGAGGAGTGGGGATAAATTACGGGTGGGATTTTGAAACCAAGAACAGTTGAACCAAATCGGACCGAAACCGGAAAAAATCGGTTCGGTTTGGTGTGGTTATAAATGTATTATGAATTAATCAGATCGGTTATTTAGCCTTCTGCCCCATTGCCCTCAAAAACTTCCCAAATTCTTTAGTTTCAGATTCTTTCTGTCATCTCACTGTCGACCGCACTCCGACAGCGGATAGCGCAATACCCATCATGTCCTTATGGAGAGATTGCCATCAATTCGATTTGGTCTCCTTCCTTATAGCGTCAAAGACCGAGAACAGCAGCAGGTCTGCAAATTTAAACCCGCAGCCTGCCGCTCGCAACCCACTGTCGCTGGCCGCCGTGACACACATCAATTCAATATGAGCTCCATTTCTCTTGGTGTTATAGAGACAAGTTTTGCCGATCTAGAACTTTGATAACTGAAAACATAAGGTTTGTGTAAAATAATGAACCACTTCTTCACAAAAGATGATGACATGCTATTGCTAGATGATGAGAGTACAAAGAATGAAAGTCTTGTTTGGTGTGTGAATTTGGGAATTCGGTACTTTCATTTGCTAATATATATTTGGGTTTGGTCATTCAATCTATCGGTTTCTTTGTTTAGTTTATTTTGTAAAGCTTTGATCGGTTAATTGAAGAACCGGAGAAATCGAACCGATTATACACGATTCGGGTCTCAGACGGTTCTATAAAAATCCAAGGCACAAACAAAACCGAAAATAGCCATGAAAAAATGGTTCCGATTCATAAAAAATGTATAAAAATCAGACCGGTCCCACCCCTAGGATAAACTATTACGAGTCAAGGAAGTATTCAAGTGAAAACATACCTTTGTTAGGGTACGTAGCTAGGTTTCTTCCTTGTAATATAAATCTATAACTATAAAAATAGATCAAGTATTTATTAAATATAGTAATCAAAATAATTTCGGATTTACTGAAAATAGAATGAATACGAATCTATAAGAAAAAACTTTTTAATCCTAAAATTCAAATTTAAAAATTTGTTTCCTTTTGCTTTTGATCCGCAAAACTGGTACATACAAGTGGAAAAAATAAAAACTATATTCTTTGATAGATTTAATATACTAGTTTCCAATTTCTATGCATATAATTTCATCCATAAGATAATATACATATTTCTTTCAATTGAAATCTGCTTACATCTTATTGTACGGATTTAAAAAATTTAATCAAATCGTCAGTTGGTAAGATTTTAAATATTTGTAAATAAAAACTAGAGCATAACTGAAGCACTAAATGCATGCATTAATCTCGATTGCATTTGTTAAATTGATAAGTCAAACTTATGCATAAATCTCGGCAATCCTACAAAATCTCCTTCCCTTATCTACGATTGTTTAAAAAAAATAATAATAATTCACTCTAACGTACAAATAGGACCTATTATGTAGCAGTTTGACTACTATAAATCTCTTATTTAAGGTAAAAGATTTTTTGACTTCTTTGTGATTGAGTCATAGATAGATACTCTATATTATTTTGCATCTTAGTTTCAAGATGATAATCATGTGATCGAATATCTTTAAAACTAAGGAGTGTTCTTTTAGATTCAGGGTACAATAAAATTAAGGGTTAATTGCAAAAAAAAACCCAACTTTTCTTAAAGTTGCAAAAAAAACTCAACTTCTTCAATATAGCATAAAAATACCCAACCTTTCAAAATTTTTGCAATTGTGTCTCGAAAGAAGATTCCGGTCAATTGGAGCTGAGGTGGCTTATCGAAAAATTGACACGGGCAAGATGACCGTGTTACGGCCCGTGTCGCGCAAATACTAAAAGGCCTTTAATATTTGCCTTTGTAAATCACGTTCAATTTCTGTCTAACTCCATTTTTCTGCAGGAAAACATAATAGATGGAAAAAATCGAACCATATAAAAACCTGAAACGATCGGCGAAAGAACAAAAAGACTTAGCGACGGTGGCGAGACGGCAGCACGGCGAGCGGAGAAAGGCGAGGTGGAGGTCCGGAGAGCGGTGAAAGATGAGCGAGCGGCGACTGCGTGCTGCGAGCGTTGAGGCGGCGGCACGACATAGAGTTACTCCGACTTCGAGCGTTGAAGCAGGTAATTCGATGGCTGAACCTTGAACTGAACTTGCATTTCGGCCTTTGCTATTAAATTATCAATTCTGAAATTGATGGCTATGAAAAATTTCCAGGCCCAAGCTAGCAGAGGACCTCAATTTTGTTTTTCTCCATTCCCAACGGCCGGAAATTTCATGATGCAAGCCCATTAGATTAGCCTATTTTTATTTTTCAATCGCTGGTGAAGAGTTTTTGCGCGACACGGGCTGTAACACGGTCATCTTGCCCGTGTCGTTGTCCGTGTCAATTTTCCGATAAGCCACCTCGCTCTAATTGACCGGAATTTTCCTTCGAGGCACAATTGCAAAAATTTTGTAAAGTTGGGTATTTTTATGCTATATTGAAGAAGTTGAGTTTTTTTTGCAACTTTAAGAAAGGTTGGGTTTTTTTTTGCAATTAACCCTAAAATTAATTATTAATTTAGTGCCCATATGGGGTTAGCAAAGCTCTACTAGTGCCTACCATTAAGTTATTATCATGAGCAATTGTAGTGACACTGTCTTTCTTTTCAATTAAAGTTTAAAAATAATTTTATCTTTCAAGATAATGTTCGTAGTAGCACTGCCAACAAGACATAAAATGCCCTCGTCATTCAATGCAAACTAGTGAATTGTGGTTAGGGTTGTAAACAAATCGAATCAAATCGAATACTAAGATAACCGATTTGGATTCGTTAAAATATTCGTGGATTCGAATTCGTATTGGATTTGTAAATGAACTCATTTTTTAATTCAAATTCGATTTGTAGAATATTCAAACATATTCGATTCGATTCAAAATAACAATTGTTTCAATTTTACTCCGAATAAAACATTCATCATCAACTTTACTCCACCATCATCAACTTAGCCATTAATCATGTTTTCAAATGGACATCAACTTGCTCTTTCTCCTCCTGCAAAAATATAAAATACGATTATTACGGATCATTGTCATATAATTTATTAAAAGAATAAAAGCATTCATCGTCAACTTTACTCCAAAATCATCAACTTAGTCATTCATCATGCTTTCAACTGAATATCAACTTGCTCTTTCTCCTCCTACAAAAAAATAAATTACGATCATTACGAATCATTGTTATAATTCATTAAAAATATTATCTACTACAATGGAAATTCATAGAAAGAGAGCTTACATATGTCATTTTTCTTTTAAGTCCGTGAAGTTAGCGAACCCAATCTGCTCTACTAAGAACTTCCACTATATTTAATGATAAGTTAGAACGATAAGGATCTAACACTCAGATGTAATTTTTTTTTTACAGATAATTAGTATTTTGTTACAGATAATTAGTATTATGTTATATAACATAATAATTTCTAAGTTCTAACATAATAATAATAAATTTATATAAGATAATTAATTATAATTTATAATATAATAATTTTTAAATTCTAACTATAAGATAATAAATTCTAAATTTATAAAATAATAATATCTAAATCCTAATATAATTTATATAGTAAATATAGTTTGATTATTAAAAAAAATGCGCGGCCTACCGACAAAACCAGCCGTGCACGGTGCGGCCAACCGGCAATTGCGGCCTTGCACGGTGCGGTCAATCGGCAAAACCGGTCGTGCACGGTGCGGCTAACCAGCAATTGCGGCCATGCACGGTTACGGCAGGTTTTGCCGGGCGGCCGGCATGAGGCTTTTTTATGTATTTATTTTTTTTACTTTTTAGAAACAAATGTTAGAGGCAAAATTGTCCAAAGGGGGCGGTGAATAGTTACACCCTATTCGATTACTTATACCAATTGAATACTAGGAGATTTCTACTAGCAAGGAAGGTCTTCTCAGAGTCATATTCCAAAAAGTGGACTTTCTTAGAGAGGAGACACATGGATTCCTATGACAAAGACGTACAAAGACGGCGATAGCCACATAACCGGAAATCAATTCCCTCTTCGTCGTCGCTTTACAGAGAAAACTAAGAGGTAAGTTTTGAAATTCTATACAAATCAAAATTCGTACTTTTACGTGATTTTAAAAGATGGCGATCGTTACAAGCTCTACGTAAGCCAAGAGGTTTAGTATATATTCGTTAAAGGTTCATTTTATTTGGTCAATTTCTGCTGCATTTTACACCGTACAGACTGAGGCAAGTGGATATCTAAGTCTCTTATTTAATATAAAGGAGCTCCTACCACTGTAGCTAACTATAATTTTTTATTCTTCATCGCCTCTCCTCCTCTTGACATGTTAACATTGTAAGGGTTTAAAAACTTTTTTGTCCTTTACCATTTTTAGCTTTATTTTGGTGAAATTTTTAATCTTTCATCTCTAAACCCTAGAGGAACTACATTCTTCATTTTCCCATGAAGTGTCCATCGCTGCCCACTCTTCACCCCTAAGCAAAGCGAAAGATTATATGATGCTAAGCAAAGCGAAAGATTATACGGCATCATCGGGTTTCTATTCCTCAATTCCTATTGTAGCACTCCTTATCACTATACTATGTTCTACATCAGAGATTTTTTCTGTGTGTTTTGTATCTATATATATATATATATAATTGCTGGTAAGGTTCAATAAATTTTATTCAGCCAACAATTAATAATAATATGAGTTCATTTAATAAAAATAGGTGTTCATTTAATAAAAATATGACCATTTAAGAATAATATGTAACTTCCAATTACAAAATTTATTTTGACAGATCTCATTTTGGATAATGCACATTTTGTAACGTCTTTTTATGTCCTGAAATATGAAATATTTTTGTTTTCCTTTTGATACTATATATTTTTTGGTATTATATAAATACATATTTCACAACTAATTAAAAACGATTATAAATATCTCTACTTTCTATTGCAGTCATATAATAATAAAAAATATTTTTTCGGATATTACATAGATACATCAAATATTTTGAAAAATCAAATCTCAGAGTCACGAGTTGAAGAGATGTAACGATAATGATTTGTTGTGATGGGATTCAGACGATAGGAAAACCACTAATGTTGTATATAAGGAAGTGTTAATAATATTTAGATTCATTTTCTTAAAATTTTTCTCATTTATTAAGTTATGATTTTTATTTTATTTTATATTTTTAAATTACTTTCTCTTATACTATATCGTTCTTCGTACAAATGCACGGGGTAAAACTAGTTTGTAAACAAAACGAAAGTGTTTATTATATTATTATTATTATTATTATTATTATTATTATTATTATTATTATATTTTTTCAGATTTGGCCTAATTTATACACTTTGAGCTTCCGATCCACACGCTCGCATCCACTTCCTCTAACGATGACAATGCTGCAAACTTCGCAACTGCTTTGGGATTGTGGGATGAGTTGTGGAATCTGATAATTTATGTATTCCGTTGACAAACTGGAGTAATAGAAAAAGATGTGATACTTATAACACTGGTATGATTCTTCAGATCTTATTTCTTTCTGTTAAACAAGAAATAAGAAAAGAACAAAGAAAAGAAAAAATTCATTTTTTTTAATTATCTTGAAAGTATGAAAAATTTTACAGAGTCATTGAATCCCGTAATAAACTGATTGCATCTTATATGTATTTCAAGGAGAAATGAATAAGAAATAAGAAGTCAATAACTTAACCAATGTTTATCTTTATCACAACACCTTAGTTATCTTATTGTGCAGTCGAACAAGAAATACAATTTATTAAAATCAAGGTTAAATGTTGGACTTAACTAAAAAAACATTCAAACTAGAGATGTCTGCATTTTTTGTCATATAATGAGATAAATCATGTTATCTAATATAACTTTTATTTATATATGGTAATTTTTGGTGGATTCTTGGGATTTTATTTATTTATTTTTCCACAGCTTTAAGGAATATGTGTTTTGCCCTCTGGACATTCATGATATGTACTCATATTGATCTCCTTAATATACCTTTTACATTCAAATTTGGTTTTCAATTTTTTTTAGATGATTTAGTAGTAGCAGAAGTTAATTCAGTTTTGTGCAAGAAATTTACTTCTAATTTCTCATTGATAGTATTACCTTTTATGTCATAATAATAACTCTTTTAGGTGTTGGGTACATTCCAGTACCTGATGAAAATAAATAAAAATCTACTTCAAGATTATGTACTAATGTTGTTATTCTTCAGCTAAGCTTGTTCTAAGATACTCTTCCATCTTAGGATACACATAATTTTTTTTTTTTTTTCTATAAGTTAGCATCTTCCATTTTAGGATGCATATTTCATGTCTATCATTTAACATATCTTTTGTTTTGTTAATGATGTTTTGTTTTCTTTGTGCAAGGTATCAATATTTCCTTTGCAGAGAGTGCATGCATACATTTTCCAAAAATCGCGAGTTAAAAAGATTACATCCACCTAAAAGGTGATGGCTCAACTATGGTGAACACAACGAATCTATGTTTTCACACTATTGATTTTATTGATTTACAATTTGAGAGTTTCTATGTATTTGTACTTGGTTTTATAGAAGAATATTGTATTTATCTATGTACTGTATAAATATAAAGAATGAGCTCTTAAAGCATGTATTTATCTATGTACTGTATAAATGTAGATAAAAATTCTAAGAAACCGGATGGTTTTCTTATGGAGTCATCCATCACTTATTAGAAAATCTAATTAAATAGACTTATGATCATACATGTAATTAAAAGAAATAATAATACGATAACACGGTTAGTCAAACACAAACACAAACACAACACCATTGCATGGTTTGTCGCCCCTACATTCTTTCGAGTACCAAATGTCATTACAGGAAAGGAGAAAGAAAGACAAATACAAACTAGAAAGTGATTTGATCACAATTCTATTGAAAAATGGAGCACTGAAATCATCAGTCACATTGCCCCATTTCACTTCTCAACGAACATCAGAGCTAAATCCCGAATACAATTAGAATCCAACTACATTGTGCTTATAGTGTTACAAATTAGTTCTCTGAGTTCAGAAACTAACATGAAAAGTTGTTTTAAAGAAAACAAAATGAGATTACAAGCTAGGCTAAACAAAACTTTTTTGCTAGCAACTGAGAGCGGGAAAAGGGCAATAAATAAGGATCTCCTGGAGAAAATGCTAAAAACTTAACGACAACATAGTCTTAGACTCGTCCGCATCACCTCAGAACTTGACTAAAATCTATATCAGTTTTAAGCTTTACAAAAAATTGCAGAGTATATGAACTGAAGGGTGTGCGGGTAAGAATTTATCTTAATCTACCTCCAAAATCAGGCTGCTTTGACTTTGCGAGAAGTGGGTCGCCGGAAAAGACTAATCAGATCATCAAGACCCTGTCGAAAGACATTTACTGCAGGCTTAGATCTATGCACAGTTTTATATTAATTCCTATGATAGGCTTATGGTCATTTCACATAGTACAAGACTAGTTTTCCTTGAAAACTCCTATACACAATCGTATTTGTAATAGTTCTTTTTGTGACGCTGTATTTTCAAGATGGAAATTGAGATATGACAACAGGACTATCTTTTTGGAACACCTTAAACAGAAATGTAGCCTATTTTGTTTCTTTTCT
>BKCP01006016.1:162303-200748 GCA_008636005.1 Striga asiatica | reverse complement strand
AATTAACATTTTCAACTTTTTTTAATTTATATGTATAAAAAAAAATGCATCCAGGTGCATGTCTTTTTATTCATGCTTTTTTTCTTTGATTTTCGTGTCCAGCGTCGAGTCTCTTCTTGATGTTTGGCGGGGGTGACCGCCGACGAGTTTGGGCTGAGGTCGGGGTTTGGGGGTCTAGGCCTGATCCAGTTGGGTTGTCTCGGGGTCTGTCTGTCTTAGGGATCTAGGAAAAAGGGCTCCGTTTCTAGTCACCGCGTCCCTTCCGTCTCTGGTGTTGGACGGGGGTGATCGCCGCCGAGCTCAGGTTGAGGACTGGGATTCAGTATTTGGGTTTGATCTTGTTGGTCTGTTATGGGCGGTTGGTGGCGTGGGTCTCCGGGTCTCGAGTATCCGTCTGGGCGCGGCTTGGGTTCATTGGTGTTTTTGGCCAGTTAGGCGTTTAGTTGGCAGTTTCTGGTTCGAGCTCCTAGGTCGTAGCCCTATCTGTATGGATGGATGTTCGTTGACGTTGTCGTGGGATGGCTTGGTGTTGTTGTCTGCTATGGTAAGGGTGGTGTTGTTGTGTTTTTTCTTTTGTGTTTTAGGTGTGTTGTTTGTGTATAGGCAGTGTTTTTCCTTCTTTCTCTCTCGTTGGGAACGCGTTTTGCGTATTCTCCTATTAAGAGCTTTTGTTTAGACATGGCCAAAATCCGGGCCGAGTCGTGCCCGCCGGGTCGCCGGGCTCAAAAACAATGACACTAAACCGACACGGACCTATACTCGTGCCGGGTCCGTGTCCGGGCTGGGTCGTGTCCGGGCCGTGCCGGGTTCGGGCCGGTTCCGTGCTTTTTCTAAAAAATAATAGAAAAAAATAAAAAAAAAATGAAAAGAAGGGTCGTCGACCCGGCCCGGCCCTGACCCTCCGGGCTGGGTCATCAAATGGATGACCCTTACACGGCCCGTCTGAAATCCGGGCCGGTCCCGGACCCTTGGTCAGCGGGTTTGACCGGGCCGGATCCGTGCCGGGTCAGGGCCGGGTCGCCGGGCCGGGTGACCCTTGGCCATGTCTACTTTTGTTTGTTTATTTCCCTGTTGGGAGCTTTCATTTGTCTTTTTTAGTGAGTGAGTTGTGGTAGGTTTGGTTTTAGAGCACTCGGTTGTGGGTGTCTCTCTCTATTAGAGTCAGTATGTGATATAATATTCTCTATCGTTTTGGGAAAAAAAAATGAATAACTCTTTTTTCCGCATGCATTATTATTACTAGTAATCATCATGTGCATATACACAAATTTAAATAAAATATTATAAGTTATACTTAGAATATAATATTAAATTATAAATTAGATAATGAACATACCACATTTTTAAAATTTAAATCATTACTAAAAATAAAAAAATAAAAATAAAAATTATTTAAGTATATATGAATCAGTATAATGATTGAATAAAGTTTTGAGGATAATGTAATTTTTATTTTTGAGGGATCATAGTCAATTAATTTAGTTTAAAATTAATTATTATTATTATTATTACTATTATTATTATTATTATTATTATAGCAATAATTATTTATAAGATTTTAGGGTGGTTTGACTATGCTATTAGTTTTATTAGCTAATTTTGTAAAGAAAATTGTTTTTTGTAATACAAAATAATAATTAAAAAGCAAATAATATTGATTTTAGAATAAAGAGCTTGAACAAAAACATTTGCAATGCAACTTTTTTATACTTATTTAATTTTTATATAACATTTGGTGTAAATTATTATTAGCTGGTGGTTGATGTACAAAATTGTACACCCAAATATTACTTGAATTTTGGAATATTTGTGAAGAACAAAAAGAACAAAGATGAAGCCTCTTTTTCTTTGATATTCTGAGAGAATATTTTGTGACCTCATTTCTTGGGGATTTCATTTGGATAAGATCTCCCCTACAATCATTCTTGACAAGCATATATATAACATAACATATGGACATAAAATAATAAGGAATAAAATAATATAAATGATATTCTAATGTGGTGTGACTGCGTAGAGCCCAATTATAATACTTGACGGCTTCGATAGATGTTTGTCTGGTCGGTAGTGTGTGTCCTCGAAAGACGGCTTCTTTACTGTATGCGGGTCGAGCTGGTGATATTAAATTATGCTCGACTCGAATGTAGATGATCTTGATGTTTGAGGACTCGGTCGATATTAAATGATCAGCTCGGAAGACTTGTTATTTATTTATTTATTTATTATGTATTATAGCCCATGTTTATTTTGCCACGTGCCGCTCTTTGATCGATCGCAACCAAATTGAGTATCAACACTGATATTAATATTAACTATTGTATAATATAATATTAAAAAATATATGATTACACTTAATTAAAATACTTGTAACGGTTTTCTACCATGAGTAGCTAAAAATGGGTGGAAAACGCTACTAATTAAGTTGAATAAAATAAAAGGAAAACAACTATGATTAATGATAAAAAAATTTGTAACTTCTTTTGGCGAAAATCAAAAGTGTTTTTTATTAATTTCTCTGCCAGTTATTATTATTATTATTATTATTATTATTATTATTATTATTATTATTATTATTATTATTATTATTATTATTCTCTTGTATTTATATGTTCGTGCTGTCGCTATTGCTAGGTGTATTGAAAAAGTATATGAATGTGATTACCTACTATTGAACTGACCATCTCTAAAAAACGACGATCTCCACGTATAGTTTTGAACATGTAAATAAATAAATGAATTAATCTTATCACCATGTAAATAAATAAATACTAATCTTAAATATATACATATATATATATATATTTACAATTAAGGGCTATCCCATTAATGCTAAATTTTTTCATTTCCCGCTCTTTTTTTGGAGGGATTAGTTATGATAAAAAAAATTCTTTTCATTAAAGTATAAAAATTCAACTAAGAGTCATTAATATAACAATTAAATTATAAATGTGATATATACTATTATATAAATTTTTATTTTAATTAAGGTTTCTATATATACTATTTATTTATTTTTAGTAACATGTGCATGTGCACAGGATTAATACTAGTTATATATGATTTAACTGAAATATTAAAAGAACGAATCATTTATTATGCTTTAGTTATTATTAAATCATAAGAATTTAAGATTATTTAGAATATTATGACAACTAGTAATCAACCTTTGCTTTTGCATGAAAGGCAAAATATTAGAAGATTAAGCATAGCAAAATTATAATGCAAAGTAAAAAAAACTAAGTTACTGCATGAAAAATTAAAAATTAAGAAAAGAATTCTAAATATGATTAAAAATTTCTTTATATACAACGTCTTGGTCATCAGAATTTCCATCGCCACAAATTAATATCCTCACACATTTCCAAGTTGTGACTCTAGAAAGAACTATGTACAACTGTTTATGACTGAAAAACAGAGTATTAACCAAACGTATGCCGCTGCACAACCCCATAGAATGATCAATGTTCCTCGACAACACCACCTGAGTGTCGACCTTCAAGTACAATTGATGATTCGACAGTTTCGAGCACTTAATCTGATTCATAAATTCAGGCATGTGAAGATCGTGAAGAGAGTCATGTCCAGCATATGACTTGCTAGCGGTGTCTGAACTCAAATAAGTTCTTACCTCGGAGGAGTTCAATGAGCTCATGTACTCGTTAACGAGCTCAACGACATCAATTGTGGGAGTAAGTATTGCTCTGTACTTCATATAGCAAAGATCTTCACCTGAACTCCTGAACATTGGGTAGGTACTCTCAACAATGGTGGCAATATGACCCCCTTGTTATTTCAGAATAGTATCATCGAGAATGTCGATATTGGCAAAGCCGTCGTTCGATCCACCGAGTGGTCCGTCTCAAATGCTAGCAAGCCAATCTGAGAAGCTTATCAGCTCATCGTACACATCACCAACACCAAGGCTTCGAAGCCTCATATTCTGAGTCAATCTCAGGACGGTATTATCCCGCCACAACTTAGATGAATAGATCGTTACATTCACTATGTCACTTCTGCTTCCTTTTGGGGACAACATGAAGAAATTATTTAAAATCTCAACAATAAATGACAGACTTGCCGGAAACCGGGAGATTATTCTTTGATGGATCCACTACTTCCGTTAAGGCTCGTAAGGTATTGTCAACCGACTGGAAGCAATACTTATTCATCATTGGGACATCATCCCAAATGATCAAGTGACATCGTATAATCAATTTTGCCAAAGGACTTTAAATTACTGGCTAATGTCATACGAAGATCCTTCCATTGGGTTTAATGAGATTTTAAATCGAGAATGCGTAGTGCGTCTACCGGGTAGCAAAGTTGACACAGTACCGCTTGATGCAACATTCAACGCAATTTCGCCCTTAGACCTCAAAGTAGAATACAATGCACTCTAGACATAGGTTTTACCAGTGCCTCCATAATCATAGACGAACAATATGTGCCTATGATATCATCCGACCTCAGGGGGGTAGTGTACGGGGCATCAACCGAACTGCTAGAATCCGTACCCAATATAAGACAGTCTGTTCGAGTTTGTGTCTACTATTGACGGAGGAAAGGGAACGGTTCAAACGGACGGGGCGACTACTGATCATAACCACTTCGACGATCGGTTCGGACGAATAAATAAGGGACCTATATATTCGGCTAACATGAATCATGTCATTGGATCATCCTTACGATATCCATTGATGATGATGGGATGCGAGGCCTCACGATCCGACGGTGCCAAATCAATCAGGACAAGTGTTACAAGCCGGAGTCCCAACCCACATCGAGATTAAGTTAGTAAAATACTAAGCATTTAATGTTGATGTGCCATAATATCCTTGGAATATCTCGAATATAAAAATGTAATTAAAAATCCCGAAGGTGTATTATATCAATACCTTAGATTTCTTATAAAAGGAAGGAGAGGCGACTAGATGTGGCCAAAGCCCGGACCAGTTCACGGCCCGACCCGCCCTGCCGGGTCGGCGGGCCTCAATTGCTGGGCCCGTAACCGGTCCTGCTATATCTAAGGGCCGGTTCAAATGAATCGGCCCGACTCGGCGGTTCAATGAATCGCCGGTTTAAAAAAAAAAATTTAAAAAAAATTTACAAATGTGACCCGTCGGAAAATCCTGGCCGCATCGACGGTCAGAAAGGAGTACAACACGACCCTTAACCGGGCTTAAGGGGTTCCGGGCCGGTTCAAAATCGACTTTACGGGGCTGGTCCGGGTCGGTTCATGGGCCGGGCCAACCCGTGGCTATGTCTAGAGGCGACATTTAATGCAAGTGAGAATATTTCTCTCATTAATGATATATACATAAAAATACGAACAAGACCTCCATTCGGTCCAATATCGTAAAAATATTACTGTCGTTCCAACTGAACTGAGTACTTCAAGGAGAGTATAGTTCATTTTTTTGTTGTTGACATTTTCATACATCAACAAGAAGTGTGTATTTTTTCACATGGTTGAATATGGATTCTTCAGCCTGAATATGGAGATTTTTTCACATGTTTTTATTGTTTTATGTTTTGGAAGGTTTTAATGTCTATTTATTGATCCTTAATAGTTTATATTTGATATATGACGAGAATTTTTAGCCATGTAACGAGACCTGATAATATAAACATGTTATAAACTATAAATAAATTAAACGTAAACTTAAAG
This sequence comes from Striga asiatica, assembly GCA_008636005.1. Lineage (NCBI taxonomy): Eukaryota > Viridiplantae > Streptophyta > Magnoliopsida > Lamiales > Orobanchaceae > Striga > Striga asiatica. The sequence goes on along the minus strand of BKCP01006016.1, from coordinate 195,080 downwards.
TAAAAATATCGCAAATTTACAATAAAAATATATCATTTATGTAAATTGCAATTTTTTTAAAGGCTAATTTTTATGCAAAATGTTTCAAAAATTGTAGTAAATATGTAAATTAGCATATCCAAAATGACTCGTTTAGGCAAAAAGGGCCTAGTTGTAGTCATGGTCAAATGCCAGCTCCGGGCCAATTTTGGTTCAGAATCGCGGGTTCGCATTTTATGTGAATTGAAATCGGCCCGGGTATATATATTGGCTAGTTCACTGAACGTGCGGTTCACGGATTAGAAACGACTCGTTGATTCCAGCCGAACCGACAACTTAAAAATATCAAAAAATAATAAAAAGTTTAATTTTTAAATCCGTTGAACCGCCTTTTTCGTTTTCCTTTTCGTATTGGAACCGAAACCGACTATTTATTTTGTGAAAAATACATAAACCTGAATCGGGCTGGGTAAAACTACGGGCCGGTTCAACCCGTTTGACATGTCTACCTAGCTATCACAGGTGTTCTGTCCAATACTTTTTATAATAAAAAATAATAATAAATATGAAAAAAAAAAGAAACGGAAAAAATGTCAAGATTTGGGTGATTTGTGCAGTATAATTACTCAATCAAGCAAACTGAGGTCATTGTCAACCAGATATTTTTCCAAATCGAGGACAATTGAATAGATAATTTGTAGATACTCCTTGAATTTGTCACGCCTATTTAAGGTGTAAAACCGTCATCACCAAAAACTTTGGAGCCTAAATTCTTTAAGCCAGAGTAATGGACAGATAATCCATTTTATTTTACTGCCCTTATATCTCGACGAAAATCTGGCAAAATGCATTTTAGTTAACTTCAAACTGTTTTACTATATTGGTTCTTTTACTATCTTGCAAAATGCATTTGAGTTAACTCTGAATTCAAAATTTGGACAATTTATATATATAAAAATAAAAAAAAAAATAAAGTGGACAANCATAATTTTTTTTTTTGTTTTGTTTTTGTCCACTTGTTTTTTTTTTGTTTTTTTAAGTAAAAAAATCTTCAAAATTTGGTAAAAACTAAGAAATAATATCAATATTGGATGATAATGAAACAACAAAACACAAATGTTCGAGAGACCCCATTGGGATAAATCAATAAAAAATGTATAATTATATTAAGAAAGGGTAAAAATACTATTTTGTCAAATAAAAATCAATTAAATTATTGTGTAAAAACAATTACAACAATTGAATATAAAAGAACTGCTCACAAACAATGCAATTTCAACACCATTGCATAAAAACAAACTAAAACAAAATATACTCATCTATTATATACAAATACAATAGCACACTTAAAAGATGTATCATATAAAATACAAATAAAAATAGCACAAACAAAACACACAAACAAACTTATTTGTTTTTATTTGGCCATTGTATGGGTCTGACTTTTAAGGCTCTAACTGGGATTCTCATAAGAGCTTTCATATATCCACTCATATTTGTCCTTTCTAATTTATTGTTCCAAGTACAGCTCAAAGTCCATTTATGCTAATATATTTTTAAATAATTCTGACTTGAAAAAAATTTAAATCTGAACCTGTTGATATTTATGTAACAAGTACATGTATCTCTCAATATTGTAATCATTTTTCAAATAATTAACTGGGGAACATCTCATTGTAGTGATCATACATTCATACTTAACCTGTGAACATATACAACTAAAATATTATAAGGCATATGAATGAATACTATATTTAAAATTATGAGCTATATTAACGGCCTATTATATTTTATAATTATATAATTATTAATAAAAATAAATAATATAATTTTAAACTATTTTACTTATATATAAATCATTATATAGATTGAATAAAATGATAAGAATAATATATTTTTACAAATTTAATGATCCTGTTCAATTAATTTATTGTAAAATATAAATTATTATTATTACTACTATTGTTTACGTGAATCTAAGGTACTTTCCATTAGATATAATTTGCTATTAAAAAAATTGCTTGATAAGATAAACTAAAAAAATTATATTAATTTTAAAATAAATATCTAGAAGAATTTTTTTTGCTACATAATTTTTAAAAGTGTATAACTTTCATAATACTTTTACTGTAAATTTATAATTAGTTAATATTAGTAGTAATTATTATATAATAAAATAATTAATTTTTTTATTATATTTAAATAAAAAAAAGAACAATTAGTTTCTACATTAATAAAAAAAGAATAAAAATCATTAATTCGATAGTCAATAATTATATTATATATATATATATTAATAACAGTAGTTACCCATGTAATTTACTACAACTACATTTGTGCATTTGTACGTTTAATAAATATACATATATTAATAGAATGTCATACCTTAAAAATAAATTATCAAGAATACATTTCTTAATTAAATTAGTTTGTCTTGCCATTAAATTGTGCTGAAAATCATAATTTTGATGTGAGTTACATTTCACAAATGTGAAATATGTGACCCTAGAAAAGCTCATCATATACTTTTCTTTTATAAAATAATAATTATTGCAAAAGTATATTTTTATTTCAAAAAATGATACATTTTATTCTTTCTCTAATCCTTTTAACTTTCATTTTCTCGAAAATAAAAAAAAGGCAATAATTTTTTTTTCTTTTTTCCAAAGATTCCCCATCTTGTTGGCAGGTACAAAATGTTGACATGAACAAAAGAAAAAAAGAACGAAAAAGAAGATTTAGTATGTAAAGTATTTTAAGTCTTGAAAGATACTAAATTTTTTTGATAAGCACTTCGCCATTAATAATAAAAAAAGCAGGTCCAAGGGATAATTTGAAGCATCTTCACAAGAGAGAGAGTCAAAGGGTCAATTTTCTTCCAGTGAAAATAATAAATATTACATAAACCTCCAAAACTTTTCTGGTCAGAATTTTAGGAAATTTGATTATGGATTTTTTTCGCCTTTCGCCATTATAAAGGTTTGCCAGTTTTGCCTTTTCTCCTCACCATTCTCAAATTTTTTCCCCAATCAATTTCCTTTGTTTTTCTCCGCTGAAGATGTCGGAGCCCCAGATTCCAGACCCTGCTGCCCCGACCGCCGACCCGGCCGCGGGCTCGCCGGTTGAGCTGCCGGCCGACCCTCTGTTGGGATCCGAGTCGGTCATCGAACCTGACAGTGCCGAACCCGAGACGGCGGCGCCGGAGCAGAAGCAGGAGGAGCAGGTGCCTGAAGACGAGGAGGAGCATATCCCGAATGTGGAGTTCGACCCGGCTGTGGCGATTGCGGCGCAACCAATTTCAATGCTGCGGCCAGGAGAGGAGCCAGTGTCTGTGGAGAAGACGCCGCGGAGGAGGAGCATGGAGGAGATGTCAGTGAGGCCGAGCTGGTTGCCGGAGGATTGGGAAATGAGCTTGAGGGTTCGTGCGTCTGGAAATAGTGCTGGATTCATTGATCGAGTAGGTTTTAATTTTCATTCAAACTCATTATTTTGTATTTGTTCTATTTATAATTTTGAGTTGAGAATATTCTTTTTTACTTTATTTTATCTTATATTTTTGCTGGCCCTGGGTATTATTTTTGGTGAACTATCTGGGGTTTAATCATGGTTGTTTGTTTAAGCTGTTTATTTTGGGATGGGTCTTTGTTTTTGAATGCTTCAAGCTGTTTTCTTGGACGGATCTTTGTTTTTGACTGCGTGTAAAATGTTTGTTATGTGTGATTCGGTGGATTTGATGTCATTTTTCTTTGAGGGAATAGGTTTTAGGGTTTATCTAGAGGGGTCTGTGTATGAAGTGTATAATGTAGCTCTGGCACAAGTTCAAAACAGTATACTCCCATGGACACCGAGAATTATGGGAAGATGAGGAAATATGTAGAATTCGAGATCATTGATTAACATGAAATTTGTTAAGTTGTTTTTTGAAGTCTCTGCATTGCGGTTGTCGATTTGCATAGACAAGCACATTATCCTGTAATTAATCATTTGTGTCGTTGGACAGTTCCATTCTCTTTCGTTGAATGTGTATATTGTATGCGGCAACCTTGTTAACGTCATGAACTAATTGTCTCTCATGATATCGTTAGTTTCCTAGAGTAGAAGTCATGAACTCATTAACAACATTGCTCATTTTCCTTCTATGGGCGCTCTTCTGGTTTAGTAGGTTTCATTGAAATGATTTGCGTATATGTTCGTTTCTTTATGTTTGACAAACGATTCAACTCATAAATTTTACTTTCTTTTTGTAAGAACATACTTGGATCACAGTAGTCAGTTTAGGAGATTGCATGTGGATTATGTGTGAGTCCACATGTGCTTTTGTCACTTTTATGTTTAGTTGTTGCTTCTTTATGTCCAAATATATTTCTTTTATTTGGGTAACCTTGAAAATCTTATTTTCTATCTGTAACGTGCCTAGGGATGATACTTATGCATGCATGGAGAAGCGTCTTGCATTTCTAAAAGACCAAAAAGATATTACATAATAAGTTTTTCGTGAATGTATTATGGTTAGATAAGCCAATGATTTGTGTTGGTGAATCTGTTGAGATTTTGTACCATTTTTGGTAAATTACTTTATTATAATTTCGTGTCACTTGTTAATAGGGTCGATGTTGAACAAAGGTCATGTAAATGGAAGCACGTGTCCTTTTCCATTGTTCTATACCTCACTGGTTCCGTGCAGCATAGTAATTGGTGGCATGATCGTAATATTATTTGTCTGGTTTTCGCGTACATTCTAATAATATCTTCTGAATAGGATGCCTTTTATGAATTGACATTTTTGGACCTTTCAAATATTCCAAAAAGTCCGTTTTTAATGTTGGCATGTTCCAAAACGACTGTTTTTAACGCTGTCATGCTGTATCTTTTTTAGGTATTTTGTATTGGAATAGAGCTCCTACCCATATCTCTTCTTCTTTTAAATGATTTGAATAACCCCATGACAAAATTAAGGGGAGAAGTGTTAGTTCTTTTAACAATTTTGTCTTTGTAATCTTGTTTCGCAATGCTCACGTGTACTCTGGCGCGAAGACCAGTGACCCAAAATAAGTTTCCAAATCCTAAGAGCTTCTTTATTGGTCGGCGGGCCTAAGACGGTGAGGACACAAGGATTTTTGGGCAAAAGAGGATTTAACATATTAATAACCTCAACAACTTTTTCGTTTTTCGAATCCCTTAAAAGACTCAAACTGTTTATCCTTGCCACGTGTCATTATCTGTAAATTATTTGGAGATTCTGCAGTTAACTTGGGCTTCCCGACAAATTTTTCTTATAGTGTCTTCCTTTTCTGTCCATCCTCCTTTGCTAACAATTCCTTAATATGTTCTATAGATTCTAAAAGTGCTTCATCCTCTTTTATTTGTGCGTCGGTATGTATCTTTACTTGCTTTCCTTTTGTTTGACAATTAAAGCCTTCTACATATGGACGTTGTTGTCAATTGCTGACAAATTTTTAGTTATCTATTTTCATTGCTCTTTATTCTCCTGTTACTAGGCTCGAGCTTTGACTAATTTCATAGTTATCTAAAATTCTGGAGTGTAAATGATGAGATGGGTTCAATCGAAGTATATACTTTATTCAGTGACATGTAAGAAAGTGATGTCTTGGATAACTTGTAGGGTTACGATTTCCATCTTGAAACTAAGGTTAGAATGAGTTCTAAGAGTATAACTTCGTGCTTTTTCTTTAAAATTTTTTAATTCAACTTGCAAATATACTTTTAGCTTTTTCTCCCATTGAATTACTCAGTTTTATCTTTTTCCATGAGTCACACAATAGTTATATCTCTGCTAAGTTCTTGAGCTGGCCTCGAGTGGATTTGATTTGAAAGTTCATTCTGTATTTGGTTTTCAATTTGTTCAGTTACCATAGGTATATACCTGTCTCTTCTTTTGGGACTTCAAGGTAACCTTGACATCTGATCTTATCTACATATTCCATGATTTAACTTGTAAATTTAATTGTTGTTTTATTTGCAAGTGTATGTATATTTGATGGTCTCTTAATGAATGTTTCTATTCAGTAGTTATGAATTTTATTCTGTGTGTCTTGTTTTGTTTGATGTGAATTGGTGTTCGCTTACATGTCATGTAAAGTTGATGGTCCTCAGGTTTAGATGGTTCTTGTTGAGGTCTGGTTTTCTGTTGCTAATGATACTTTGAACCAAGGGGTTTAAATTAAGAAGTAATTTCCAATAATCCATTTTTTAATGTATTTAAAGTTGTTCAATTATTGGGTATCGTGAGGTTAGGATACACATCAGGACACAAGGAGTATTGAGTTAATGGATTTTGTGAATTTTTACATTTCTAATAAATATCTACTTGCTTCACTGTTTTGATGTACCCTCATCAATCTGAAAATTGTGCAGTACTACATTGAACCAACTGGACATCGCAAGTTTCGTTCGAAGAATGAGGTGCTTCACTTCTTAGAAACGGGCAGTAAAAGGAAAAGACGTTCAACTCCTGGAGCAGCTTCTGAGGTAGGTTAAACAAAATTATTTCTCAGTTAAGGTTCAATCTCTAATATAAAGACCTCGTTTGCAAATGCTCTCCTTGGTAATGGTTATCCACTTGTCTCTTAAAATTACTACCAGCCCCTTGGCATTTGCTTTCCCGTGAAAAATTGGTTACAACATATATTAAAAAAGAAGGGGAAAAAATAACACTGCACATAACATTGTGTAATAATTCTTAAAATATATATACACGCACATACGTACATACATATGTGCAGCCTTCTGAGAATTCTGATTAAATGGTGACAGAGAATTTTCATTTTCTTATTTCGTCTTTTACACGGTTAAATGGTGTTCAGATTTACAATTGTTATTATTAATATTTTTTTTTTTTAACTTTATCAAAGAAAAACACTGGACCTTAAAAGTCATTTTCTCGACTTAATTGTGCTCGTATATATATATTATTATGCAGCCTTCTGAGAATTCTGGCAAACAAAACAAGTCTAACAAGAAAAGCAAGAAGTCTGCAGCTGTGAAACCTGATGCTACTCCTCTGCAGAATGATTCAAACGGCATTAATGCGGATGGTAGTGGGTAAGGACTGTAGTGTGTTAGATAGTAGTGCACATGACATGGGATTGCTGAAAAACTGTTGAGACCTCTAACTTAAGGCTTCTTTTATTTTTCGGATTATGTGGCCACATAATGTGGCCTAGATTGTGTTGTTGAATGGTAGATTATTTTTCTTCTTTTTTCACCTTTTCTGTCACCTGCACAAGAGCTTATATAGGACTCAGACTTCGTCTGTGTCTAGTGATTGTGAGCTCCCTTGGGTTCACTACTTTTCTTTTATAGGCAGGTTAAAAGGTATCTGTAGTTTGAATCTTTCTGAAAGCAGTCTTGCAGGATATATGTACTTTACTTTTTGGAAGATTAAATTAAATGATTCAGTGGATTTTTGTGATGACCCTCTTTAGATTTTATTTGAAAATTATCTTCTCATTTCTAAAACCCTCTTGATATTTGCTTCTTTTTCACAAATTGCACCCTACAAAACTTCACTGGGGGATTTTGACTTTCTTGGAAGTGTTGTGTGTAATTTGCTCTTCGTTAGGTAGATATTACTTATTAGACAGGTTTCGTTAGCAATTGAATCTTAAAAGAGAGAAAATGCTACAAGTATATAATAAATGTACATAGAGGTGTACATAACACTTACATTGAGTGGGGTCTACTTAATTTTTCATTTTTGGTGGGTCTCAATGTGAGTGTTATGTACACTTTTTAAATGATAATATTGACAATATAGACTTTGCTATAATAATTATATAGACTGTGCTATAATAATAATTTGTTTATTTAATTCATTAATTTTTTTTTAATTCATCTTATTATGCGTATAGTCTAAGTTTATAAATTATATGTCATTTAAATGTATCTATACTACTAATTTATTAGATTTTACCATTTGGGGGAGCTAAATTTTTAATTTTAATTATGAAACTAATCTTTCTTATCATTTTGCAGCTATATGTTTGATGGAGTATGGCTGGAAATTAAATTACAAAAAAAATAATTTTATTTTTTATATTGTAATGTAACATGATCTGTATTATAATGTTTGTATTTAATACATTTATTTATATTTTTTATATTATTCAATTCATAATGGAATAAAAAAATTTAAATATATATTTTCTGCACAACAATAATGACTGCCACGTTTATATATATAAATGAGAATAAGAAACATAAATGTGGGATTAACTAAAAGAAATATTTTTAATTTAGCAATTAACTAATTAGATTTAATTAAAAGAAACCTTCTTAAATGTGAGATTAGTGAGTAATTAATTAAAAAAATGTAACTCCTTTTGGAGGGCAAGTGAAAATGTTTTTATTAAATGTTTTATTAAATGAGATTAACTAGTAATTATATATAAATATATATATATAGATGTACGGCAGTTATTTAACTANCAAAAAGATGTATTTGATATAGTACTTAAAAAATGTAAATCGTTAAATATCTTTTTTTTTTATGTAATTTTTTTAAGTATAACATCTATATGTGTAATTGCAGGTTATCCAATCAATATAATTTTTTTAGCTTGTTTTTTTCAGTTAATTATAGTGACAAATTTTTATATTTTACATTAATTAAAGGTAATTATATTTTTTAACTATTCTATTATTTAATAGTTATTATTGAAAGGAACAAATTATAATTCACACTAAATGCTATATAAAAGTTATATAAGTATCAAAAGTAATATTGCAAAATTTCTTCTACAAATTATTTATTCTAATTTGTATTAATGGCATAGACAAGCACATTAAAATTACATAAACAGCAACAACAACAACAACAACAACAACAACAACAACAATATTAATATTTTTAACATTTTTCAAATAATTAATTTTCCATTACAGTTAGGATCCCTCAAAATTATAAAAATATATTTTCCATTACAGTTTATCCAATCAATATAGTGATTCATATATAGTTAAATAATTTTAAACTATTCATTTTACTAATGACCAAAATTTTAGAATGTGATATCATTATCTAACTTAACATTCTTTTATATTATACACATATATATAACTCATAATACACAAATGTACACAAGATCGAATGCTAAAAGTTATAATTTATTCCATTTTTCCAAGTTCTTAACAAATAAAATTTGTTCTCTCTCTAAATTCTCGCCTAAATCTGTAACCCTTCTTTGCAATTCTGCAACCCCCCTCCCCCCTCCCCCCCTTCCTGTCGTTAGCCGCAACGCCTCTTTTTCAGCCTTGTCGGGGCCGAGATCAGAGGCCTTTTCTAGCCCAACCGGCGGCCTTGTGGTAGAACGGGTAGGCGTCAGTCACGCTGCGCAACCCCTTCCCCGGCCAGGTAGGTGCGTTGTTCTGCAGTGTTGCCTCCAGCCCCCGGCCTACCGTTGGAGCCCCCTAGGCCTACTGTTATTCTTCGAGTTCGGACAGTGTCTCCCCTGCTTAACCGCATGGGGTCGTGCCCTTCTAGACATCGGTGTATGGGCTCCTCAGGCGTGGCTCATAGTGTCTACTCCCTAGATGTCCTCCCCCGGTTGACTGCTTCGGGAGCTCTGATCTGGGCTAAAGTCTCATCCTCGCGAGATGCGGTGTGGCTAGCCGCTAGTTAGTTGGCGGTTTTAAATTTAGGGCCTAGCGTTGTAGGTCTCCTTGGTTTTTTATTGTGGGGTTTGATTGTTGCAGGTTTAGTTCGATTGCTTATTGTAGTAGTCGTTGTGGTTTGCTGGCATGAACTATAAATTTTTTTTTTCTTTTTCTTATATGAAGTTGGGGAAATAGTATTCTGCTCAAGTATAGATTTGTGTTTTTAGTGTAGTGTGGGTTTGATTCTCCCAATGTGGGAGTCTAGTCTTACTTTGGTGGAGTTTTTAGTTTGATTGAGATCTAAAAATGCCAAAAGCCAGATGTTGTCAGACACTGCTGAATGAATGCTTGGACATTATTTCAGTGTGTTTTTATCAATGTTCTGAAAACTGGACCGGACCGGCCGGTTCGACCGGTTGAATCGGGAACCGGCCAGCTCACCGGTCCGAGTTGAGCTGTGGAACCGCGAATGGCTTAAACCGGTCATGAACCGCCTAAACCGGTTAAAAACCAGTTAAACCGGAAAACCGATGCCGGGTTGGGCAGGCCAACGGCTAGCTCGGGATGATGGCTTACTTGCATGTGGTAACAAAAGCTATCAATTAAATAGCATTGTCTTCTTTTTTCTTTTTCCAATGTGGGATTTCTACTAACTAGTCTAGCTTAGAATTTGCTCCTTTTGTCTTTATATTGGGCTTGAGAGTTGGGCCTATAAATTATTAAATTCACCTTTCTTTGTTTTTGAATTTGGACTTGGGCCTCTAAATGTAGTTTGGAGTGCAAACTTGTTTTAAATCAAATGCCCAATAATTGGAAAAAAAAAATCGTGATTTAGATCAACTTTTTTTAGATTGCATTTAATTGTTCATAATATTTTAATATATTTTAGATTGTAGTTTTATTGTTGAAAATTATGGGACATGTTATAAGGGATTAACTCCAATTTCAATGAATGATTTGCTTTCAAATTCTTATTTAAAATTGAATAAAAACATATTCTTTATTTTTTTAACTTAAATATAAATTAAAATATAAGAAAATAAACTAAAATAAGTTATCAACATTATTCAACATTGTCGGTTGTATCTATTATTGAACTATACACTATAAAATTAATGATAAAATATATATAATTATATATTATACATATAAAATAAATATAAAACTATATATTAATTAGACCGGTTCGACCGGCTCGACCACTGGTCCGAACAGTGAACTATTAAACTGGTAACTTCACCGGTTCGATGACCGGTCCGGTTTTCAGAACATTGGTCTTTATTTTTAGTCTAAGGTGTTTCCATTAACATTCCTCCCTAATCCAACCTTCTTGGTGGATCTATTGGGCTAGTTAGCTCTCTGGTCTTTTATTGTGTATTCCTTTTCTGAAGAGAAATGTTATAGGTACATAATATTGTACATAGAAGTGTCATTGAAAAACATATGTATAAAAAAAATCCATATGATCATAATTAATAGTGCAAAATTAACTATCTTTGACTTTCCATTTGGTAGTAATAATAAAATATTTTATATTACTACTATTCAATAAAATGCATAATTTCTGCAGATTTGATTATCGCAATCAACATTCTGTTTTATAAATTAAAAAGTATGCTGAATAAATTGTCTCATATTTTTCATTAAAAAAAAAATTGTTGGCTGTGAAAAAAAATATTATTTCACAATTATAAATATAAATATGATTAATTTCATTAAACAATTCATCTTTAAGAAAAAAGTGGCGGGACAAATTTCTGCATGATTATAGCATCAAAACATATCCAAAACATCAATATTTTAATGCATTAAAAACCATACTTTCAGCAACAGAAAAGTAATATTAAACGGAAAGTGGCAAAGTCAAAGAATGAGGATTGACAAGGCATTGTATGTAATGGCATATTGTTGCATAATATAAAAACATCAATTATAATTAATAATCAACAAAATAAAAGTCAAACCTATATGAAAAAATCAAAATTAAAAACACAGCAAATTACGTGGAACATTATTGGACACTATACAATATAGAAAGAAAAATAATTTGATTTTCCCTATCATTATCAACACATTCAACTTTTAGCAAGACATCTGCCTTTATATTAAAATCGATTTTTTGCGTAAAAGTTTTAAAAATAAAAATTTCTACAGATTCTTTTAAATATTAAATAAGAAATTCCTAATATGCGATAAATATATCTAAACAGATTTGTTATAAACTTACCTCATATTTCTAAATTTTGAACAAAATACTAAAAACTTTGAAAAACTTCGAGAAAGAATGAACAAAATACTAAAAACTAAAAACAAAATACTATAAACTTAGCAAAGTTTCACTTACTGATATGATGAGAAAGACGAGAAAGAATTGAACTATTTAGTGTTCAAAATCTGAACAAAATACAAAATAGTTACATATGTATGTTATAAACAGATAAGATATGAACAGATATGTTATAAACTTACATATATATTTGTTAGTAGAGCTGAACAGATCTGTTAGAAACTTACCTATTTTTCAAACCCTGAAAAAAATACATAAAAGTTTGAAAAAGTTCGACCAATGTCATGTTCTCTTCGAAAACGATTTCGAAAAACATCTAAAATAATTTCGGATTATGTATAAAATATAATATATCTTTGAAGCTTATTCACAAAAAATTTCAAAAAACGACACAGATCATTGAAAATAATAAAGAATAAAAACTACGTTTAACAAAAAAATTTTAAGCTCTTCATAGATTTGTAATATTATCGCCCGATTTTGACCAACCTGTTAAGATTTAGCAACACAGATTAAGAAATCGGGACGAATATTTATTTTTCGATCACTCCTGTTGGCCACAAAAACAACATTTCTCGGATTTTTTATTTATTTTTTTTTTTTTAAGCCTTTACCGGGAGAAAATCTCCTGTAAAACATTTGTATTATATTGAATCTCGCCGAGTTTGTCGTAAGATCGAGTTAAGGATTAGGGTTTCAGACAGTGTGAATAACGAGAGAAGTGCCGACATCAAACAAAAAAATGGGTTACATCACTCTCAAGGAGTTTATATCTATTTATAGTCATGTTATCATTGATCTGTTTTATATTTGATTTTGACTACCCTAAAAAATTAAGTGGACTTCTAATTTTGGCTTTTTTATCATTCAATCAATATATTTTTTTATGGCCCAAAAATTGCCATTTTGTTCAAATGTCTTAATTATTTGGCACATATCATTATTTATCAACCAAATACAATTATTTATTTTGTAATATTTTGCTGGTATTTTTTTAGTATTTTTTTTTTTAAATTCTCTATATGATCTATAGTACAAAATACAGTAATTATTTAAAAAAATAAAACCATTATATGTCTTAATTTGAAGATAGTGATTTGTAGTGATGGAAATTCTGTTGAGAAAAACTACAAACGTTGTATATAAAGAATTGTTTAACAATATTTAGTTATTATTTCTTAGAACATTTTTTCAATGATTATATTATGATTTTTACTATTATTTATATCTTTTTATTATTTTTTGTTCTATTATATTGCTTTCCGTGCAAATGCACGGGTTAAAAACTAGTAAATATAATGTTAGTCTTCCAAGAAAAAAAATAGAAAAGTTCATTCGAATTTTCAATTTACGAATACGCTTTACATAACAAGGACTCAAGGAGTGGATTCTTTTCTCTCTCTTCATCCAAATGTAGAAGTGCTTGAAATAAAGCATTCTCAATTTGTTGCATGGGTTAAATAGGTAAATTTATTTGTTATAAATACCATTATTTATGCATACCTTTTGTAAAAAAAAAAAAAATTATTCACGTGAAAGGACGCATATTTGTGGAAAAAAAACAATATAATTGTTTAGGGGAAGGCTACAGTCTCATTACAGTATGGTTCCGTCAGTGTTTTTAACCGTAGATTATCTACGCATCAAAGATCTACATGTGTATCTACGGTTAAAAATACCAACAGAACCATAATGTTACGGAACAGTAGCATTCTCCAATTGTTTAATGTTCGGAGAGCATATTAAGAAAAATGTTAAAGTGTATTAATTATTAACTAGTTCTGCTTTGCATAACAATGATACCATCATCTTTTATATACATGTTGAGTATTCCTAGTTTTTTTTTTTTCTTTTTTCTTTTTTTAATGATAAGTTTTTTGAGTTTATATGTCAATTTCTAATTCTTCGTGCTTTTATATTCGAAAATAAAACCCTTTCCCTTGCAGCCCCAATTCGCCGTTTTGCAGAGCCTCCTTGCCAGAGGATGCGGCGCACCCAGCGACGTTGGCCAACGTCTGGTCAGCCTCCTATCAGTCTATTTCTTCGCGACGGGATTGTGGTCATTTCTTCTGCGTGGATTTCTTCTTTTCTCGAATGCCATGACGATTGGTGGTGGGTGGCTGTCGGCTTGCCTATGGGTCGCTGGATGAGGACTGGTGGTTGCTTTTGTGGCCCTCGGTTTGAAGTTTGGGCCTCGGGCTCCTCAGATCCAGATGTCCCTGGTGTTGGGACGATTGATCTCGTTGGCGGTAGTGATTTCACTGGCTGCGACCGCCGGTGGGTGTCGTGGGGGATGGCAGTGGTTCGGATCTCCTAGGACTGACCACGGTGGGGAACTATGGGAGAGTGTCGGGTCCATCGGTCTAGGTCAGGTTAGTCGTAGAGAGAGTTTCTTGATCCTGTTTGGGTCATGGGTTGTGTAGCTATCCCTTTTGGTTGCTTGCCTTTGGTGTTGTATCGAGTTNATTTGTTGGGAGTTTTTTTAGTTGTTGTTTAGTCTGTAAAGTGTATTATTATTTATAAAATCTATCGTTCAAAAACAATCTTCGTACTTTTATGTTTCAAGTGTTAATAATGTTTTATTTCTTAATTTTCTTTTCATGTAAATCATATTAGATATGTTTTTCTTTGACACCATATTTCATCCATAAAATAAAAATAATATTTTTTATAAAAATATAATGGTGATGTAAAAGTGATGAGTGGGCCTTGAATTAGGACAATAAAAAAATTATGAATATTGATATGGAATATTATACTAGACCAGTTTTACCTGAGAAACTGGCCATACGAGGCCAACTGTGCTGGTAGACAGAATATTCGTGAGAAGAGGATGGGGTCGATCATTCGGCCTGAAGAATAGAGTTAACGGGGCTATTCAAGAAGATATTCAACCTCACAATAATAAGGGTTTGGTCTTATGAGTAGACCGTCGAACAAGGAAAACCAAAGAATAAGAAAGAATATTAGAGCAACTTGGGCAACAAGGGTAGCAACTTGAATAGCAGGTAGCCCACTCTTATAAATAGAAGTGGGATAACTTCACTTTCGACATTGCATTCTCAACATTCACTATTATACTCTTATATTGCACTTTATCTCTGGCGAGTGGTGACTTAAGCTTCTAAGGCTTTTCACTGAAACCCCTCCCCAGTGTTGAGTTCTTGCAGTGCGGAGGCCGTCCGAGGTAGAAGAACCCGAGCGAAGTCCATTTCACTATTATGGGTGCCGTCTGTCGGACACATTCGAAAGGCCAAGAAAATCATCCATGGTGAACATAATTCCTACCAAAATATCTAAAAATTTTCTAGCAAGTTGTCTTCACCTCCGCCGGTCGCCGCCACCTCCACCGCTGACCGCCAGCCGAAGTGCTCTGATCAGACAATTTTTTTACATCACCGTGTATCTCTTGTCGACGTGGTTCTCCCTTTAACTTTTCAGGCCAAAACTTTGGCGGGAAGACCTCTAATTAAGCCGACCAAACATTCTAGATCTAGATAATTTTGGTCAACATCCGGTCTTCAAATCCATTTTTTCGGTGATCCACGACGGCTATAAAAAATCCTAGAACAGCATTGGAATCCTCTCTCCGAGGCGAATCTTCAATAAGTCACCTTCACTGGACGCCGCCCACTGGGCAAAGTCCTCCGATCGAATTTTTGGCAAAGTCCTCCGATCGAATTTTTTTTTATATCATCATGAAGCTCTTCTCGTGCTCGTGCTCCTCCTAGAATTTCAAGTGAAAATTCCACCGCGAAGGCTATCAATGATGCCAGTAAATGATTCTAAATCTAAGAAATTTTGGTCAACTTCCAGTCTTCTTCTCCAGTTTCTCAGTCTACTTCAATCCTTGACCACCATCGGACTCCTCTCGTCGCGGCGCACCTGAAGACACCGACCGTTGCAGCAACTAATGAACTCCAGCGACCATGATCAGAGCTCGTCTTCTCTGCGCGCCACCACCGGGCGCCGCTGCCAGTTTGCACATCAACCCGGGGAATTTTCGGCTACCGGAGTTCATTCCTTGCTCTTCCTTGGAACTTCAACCTCCATTTTTTTGGCGAACTTCGCGAGGTATAATGTCTTTAACCGTCTCCTTTTGCTTTCTTCTTTTGGTTCTTGAAATTTGGTTAGAACTCTACTCTTATCGGAGTAGTAAGTGTAATTGAATCTCTTGGTGTTTTTATGGTAATGTGTATTCTTGGTGTGATGCATGGTTTTAATTGTTAATCTCGCTTGTGAGGTGTTTGACAAATTGCTTGAAAGGAAAAAAAATTGGGCAGCAGCGATGCTGTGACTGTTGAGTCGTTTTTACCCTCGTAACTTGCCTATAAGTGGTCGATGTCTTCTCGAGAATTGTAGTTCTTGTTCTTGTCTTCTCATAGCATTTGGAATTAATCAAGTAGCTTTTTTTAGTAAGAGATATGTTTAAAGTTTGTGGACTGTGCACAAGTGTTTCGCCCATTTTTCGGCAGCAGGTATGTCCTATTCGGAGGCTATTTTCACCCTAAAATATTCTACTTTAAAATATTGTTTAGTTGGGAGAAAAAGAAAGGGAGGGGAGGGGAGAGGAGGGGTTTATTTTACTTTTATCTTGTTTGGTTCAGAAATCTGAATAGGAGGAGAGAGAAAATTTTTAACTTAGAATCCTTTCCCCTCTCTATTTTTTGTTCCCCTCCAAAAGTGGGGGAATTTGGAAGGGAGGAAAAATTTTAATACACTAAGTATAATTTTACCCTTATTATATATAATATTTTATTTTCATTTCTAACATTATTATTCATTAGGGATATATTTATCATTAAAATATTATTTTTCCTCCCCTTTCATTATTTTACCAAACAAGTTTACCATTTTCCCTCAACCTCCCTCTACCAAAATACCATGGTTTAGAAAACTGGACCGAATCGGCCGGTCCGACCAGTTGAACCGGTGTTTTGTAGTATTTTGTTGGTAGTTGGTAACCGAGCTACCCGACCTCGAGTCGTTCTCAAAGGAAGACAGTTCGGAGCTTTGTTCACCACTCAATTGTCCAAATCACACAAAATGAGAAAATAAAAGCTAAACATGCTAATCAGTTGGTTGGAGAGTGAATTAATGCTAATCGATGCTCGGAATTGAAAGAAGCAAATAAACTAGAGAATAAAGCAATTAACACTACCAGAGTCTCTATGCCATCGAAACCAAATGAATTCACTGACGAACAATATGCAAGTTCTAAGCACTAGGTCACTAACTCTAACCTTCTAACATAAGTGATTAAGCTCTAAATAAAGTCCTAACCCTTAATCTAGATAGACAAGTAATTAATCCCTTCTAAAACAAGCAAGAGCAATGATCAAGTCCAAACATTCCCTCCATCATCAAGCAAACACCCAAATTCATCTTGATAATCATCATAAGTAAAAACGAGGCAAAAGTCGAAGTAATGAGCTTTAAAAGTAAATACCCAATCTTCTATTGCGCGCTAGACGAAAATTGGAGTGAAAAGCTCGGAACTTGAACAAAATAAGAGTCGCCAGAAAACTCGCCGGAAAATGATGTCATAGAGCTCCCAAGAGAGAGAAGAGAGAAAACTAAAAAGAAAAACTTAATTCCTAAAGTGGAAAAGTGACAAATGAAATCTAGATGATCCAAATACAAAGGACCAAATGTATTTATAGTCCAGCTCAAAACACACACTGGATTCACGCACATTTAATAACAACACTCCAGAACTCGCTAATTTTTCCGCAGGTCGTGGGCAGCATGTGGCACGGAGTCAGCACGAGGGAGGTTCGGTATGGCGCGAGGGAAATTGATACTCTCGACATCGCGGACGGATCGACGCGCGCGGACGGGCAGACGGACAACACTCTCGACGTCGTGGGCTTCTTCGCGGGTGCGGGCGGTAGCGGAGGCACTCTCGAGGTCGCGGCAAATGTGGCGAGGTCGCGAATGGCACTGTACGAGCAAATGGCTACTTCTCGTGGTTGCGGAGTTTTCCGAAGGCATGGGCAAGCAGCTAGCGACGCTCTCGTGCTCGCGGATGTTTCCGCGAGGTCGCGAGTGGCTCGAGGGCGCGGACCGAGGCGTGAGCTCGCGAGTTTCCGGGCTCGCTTTTGGGACTTTGGTTAACAAGGCATGACTTACTCGAAATGGGAACGATTCGTACGACATGGCTCAAAACTTCTCGGCAATGACCCGAAATTCATTGGAAAGTGCTCGTCTCTCGGGACTTGGTTCGACTTCTCTCATCTACCTCGGAATAATCCTGAAAATACACTCTAGAGCACGGAAAAGTATGCAAAAAATATAGAATAAAGAGAAAGACAAAGAAAACACACGAAATACGATAAAATGGACCGGTCGACACAAAAATGAACTTAAAATTAATAAACTAAAGCACATAAAAAACACGAAAATAAGCACAAAAACACAATAAACAACTGGTTCACGGACAACATATAAAACCGGTCAAAACCGGTTGTTTAAACTGGTCATTTTTTATTTTTGTTTATTTATTTATTTATTTTCTGGAAATAAGAGTAAGTTCTAACACTTTTATAAAGCTAACCACTTATTACATTAATCAATGTGGGACAAGCAGGAGCCGTGTAGCATGGAGTGCGTACCGAGGAAAAGATATGCTTCCTCTTGTTTTTTTATAGATGTCGTTCTGCATTAATAAATCATTAGTTAAATACATATCGTTTTAGATTTTTTATTCACATTTTTCCATTTTGACCCCTATATATCTCTCCATATTAAACGTCCTTCCATTTCCCATCCCCATATATCTTTCCATATTAAACGTCTCTCCATATCCCATCTTCATCTTTTATAAGAACATAATCTCTATTCCCATGGCTATCAATAATTTTTATCTCACTTTATATCTTTATATTCTTTTCCAATCCATCTTCCACAATTTGTGTGTGCCTCTTTTAATCCAAATTTTTTCTAAGCCTTTGATTCTGGTTCCATTGTTCTCCTCTTTATTTTTTTCTCTTACGATTTATGGATTCGAAAGGTTATGATTCTTCAAAATCGAATCCAGAAATTCACTTTGCTAAATTTGTTCAATCTCATAAACTTCTTGTGGATGAATTCCTTCAACTATTGGAGAAGACAAAGGCAAGTTTCGGTGATGCCCATTTAATCTCTTTGCAAATTAATGATTCGACAGAGTTATTTAAGATGTATGTGTCTGATTCGGATGTTGAAGATGATGTTCATCAATGTTCTTACCCCAATCACTTTGCAGCTGGAACTAGTTTTTCAGAAGGTAAAAGCGCCACAATGGTTGAGGAGAAGCCTGTTGTTGTTGGTGAAGCAATTTCTCTCCCCAATGATGAAGTTGTGAACGAGATGTTGAAGATTTTTATGTCAAGTCTGTTTACCGAAAAGCTCCCGACTAACGTGGCAGATTTTTTTTGAGCGGAGTGTCTTGTTCGTCTATTTTTTTTTGCTCGAGTAATCTATTGTTATTGTGACAACACCTTTTTTTTTTTTCTAAAAATTGGGAGAAGTGAATTGTGCTCGTGTTGTAGGTTTATATTTTTATCTTCTGGTTGATTTTCAACATTAATGGCACGCTTGTTTCGTTGTATACCTTTGTGTTGTTATTGTTGGCTTCAGTTTTGATACATAGATTGATATTATTTCATAATTTGTTGTTCATTACTTTTCTGTTTGCTCAGAGGGGTCCAGAAAGAGGAAATAGAAGAATTATTGCATTGTAGTTTAAGTGAGATTGAACACGGTGGATGAAATAATCTCAGATGCTTTTTTTCTTATGTAATTACACAAAACACTTGAGAGTTATGTAAAAATCTTGCTACCATCACTTAAATGTTATTGAATGTCAAAGAGCAAAAATTTCTCCTATCGCTACTTCTTCTCACGACATATAATCATGATGACAAAAGTTTCATGTTTAGTAATTCAAAGAATAATATTGGCTTGGTGAGTTTTAAACGACTGCGAAAGTGAAACATCTTCTAACAGCTGTATACATTATTTTCAATTTGTTTCCTGCAGTTGTTCTATATGAAGCACGTTGAAGCTGTGATGTGTAACCCAGTCCTTGCATGGAGAGACCGTTTGTTGTTTAGGTCTTTTCCCCACCGTATTATATCGACAATCATATGCTATTTCCTATTGTTGGGATTAGCAAACCTTGCGACTGTTTTACCAAGAGAAGTTCTCTTGTGAGTGAACTACTTGTTTGTGCGTGAATTGTGTTGCTGTGAATATGTCAAATAATTCCGTTTGCTTCAAAGTATCCACAAGATTGATTTTTGTTGACCCTATATCTTTTCTAGAAACAATTGATGTTTTATGGGGCTCGTTTACTCTGAGTTCTTATGATTTTCATAACGAGATGAATTATGGCCTAGTTCGATACACTTGGCTGGTGGATTTTTGGAGAGTGACTGTTTAACGATGAAAATGAAATTCATTAATGAGAAGATGATCTCTTTGCTTTTTTTATTTTATTTTATTTGTAGATCAATATCTCTTTGTTTTTTCATTAAAATTGAAGATCAGTACCATGTTAGCATGCAGTGACAGTGAGTGCTCCACTGAAAAATCCATTATTTTTTTTCTCTATTAGAAAGTCTAATTGTCCCATATTAAAGTTGCTGGAGTTTTTAGTTGGACCTTCATTTGTGTTGATCAAGACATTTTTTTCTTGATTTTCGTCTGTCCACTGTTTTTTAGCATGAAACATGAAAGTATATACCAAAGTCAATTGAAAAAATAAATTTATCTTCACTGTCTCAAGTCCTATTTCCAATTTTTCAGTGCATCTTCTTAACTCAGGAAGTTGTTTGTTAAAATAAGGTTTCTCCAATTAAGATTACAACTTTAAAATAATTAAATCAAAGCCGGCTTTTGTTGTGAGCGGGAAAGCAGATGTATTCACTATTAATCAGGGAAGATATTTCGTAACGATGCCTTCCATTCGCCATCTTTGTACATAATATGGAACATATAAATTTCTTGCCATTTGATTTGTCATACATCCTCAAAGAACAAGCATCAAAGACAATTAAAACTCACAACTCACAATAACAACAAGAATTCAATTATCTTCACAACTGACAATAACAAGAAGCATCACCAAACTATGGCCAAAGAAATTGCTCCAAAACTGAACATCCTCAAAGAAAATTATACTTTTTAAATACCAAACACAACTAAAACTCTTCCAATCCACCTCCAATCGAACGGTTCCCAACAAGAAAATGAAAATATTATCAATAATAGTGAATATATGAAGGCAAGGAGCAAATGTTAATATTGATTTACCTAGTCGTGTTGCTAACAAGTCTCTAGTCGCTTGTACTAAGGTAGACTCACATGAAATTTGTGTAGAAAGTTCACCTAGTCTTTGAAG
Organism: Striga asiatica; assembly: GCA_008636005.1. Taxonomy (NCBI): domain Eukaryota; kingdom Viridiplantae; phylum Streptophyta; class Magnoliopsida; order Lamiales; family Orobanchaceae; genus Striga; species Striga asiatica. The sequence continues at coordinate 173,814 of BKCP01006016.1, read as the reverse complement.
TCATTTTTTGTTGATGTGAGGGATTTTATATCGATTTCCCCCTCCTAATTTCATGATCTCTATTGCAATGTCAACCACACACAATTGAGCTTGATGGGTGAATAGTCAGAGAATGCATTCTCTATTGCACTTACAAGCTCATGGATATTCCTTGCGCACATTTTTTGTTGTAGCGACTGTATAGCCCTGAAATACCCAAGGTTAAGTATATTCAAATATGGAGAATTAGGGGGTTGGCAAATTAATCGAATGTCAAAGCCATTTTGTGAGCTGCTGCTACAAAATCAGGGTAATTAGGAGGGACGTGTGTCCTAGCATTGTCTTGTTGGACATAAATAGTTTCTCCGAAGATAGGCCACTTCTCAATAATAGATGGGATAACCTTTTCAATCAAAAACGCTTTCACATTCTCTCTTTTGACAGATGTGATCGCCTTCATCTCCATCGTGCCAGCTTGCCTGTTCATGCTATTTCTTTGTGTTGGTTGCTCTGTCACAAACGCCCAACATCCAACTTTGCCCGAAAATACCACCATTCCTTCACCATCAAATCTAGGACGAGCCGTGGCTGCTAGAAACATGACTTTTGCAATGTTATTTTTACTTTGGCATGAACAGTGAAGATCTTCTTCATTGTCGAACAGGTAATAAGTTTGCTCCTTCTTTGTCATGTAAAATCATTTCTCGTCAATGTGTACATAGTTATACATTCCCTTAAATTTTGGCTCATTCGACGTTGTGCTTTCATCAAGCATCGATAAACAAAACTCTAGTCGTGATGTTTTGTTTTCGTCTTTCAAATGTGGTTTGATGGCACTTGAGTAAAGCATTAGAAAAAGATGGAAGTGTTGTTCGTTGATGCCACTCTATCTGTTGAATTCTATTTAAATCCACCTCAATTTGTTTACGACCACAATTTCGTGCCTTTTTCGATGAAACATCCACATCTGAGCCTGGTGGAGTTCTCTTGTGAATTTGCCATATTCTTTGAACTGTTCGCATCTCCTCAATATTGAATATATCTTTCACTTCTTTTGTTGTATTCTTTTTCAATTTACCATTTACATTTTTCTCCAACAAAGCATGGTAAACTGCCCAACGTTCAACGTTAGTTAGAGTCATTTTCTTTCTCCCTTGAACATTGCCTATCAAAATTGGTAACCAAATTTAACATAGAGAACCAAGCAATTTGAAGAAATAACATACAGAACAAAACACTTCAATTGAAGGGCGAGCCAAGGTGAAATAAAAAATTCCAAAAAACAATTTCTCAACAAGATTTTTTTTTCATCACATGGATTATGAAAAAGAACAAAAAACCAACACCCAAAAAAGAAGTGATTTTTTCCAACATAAATTTTCAAATCCCAAGAGATCCCATGTATGTATGTATCACCACATGCAATCAAAATTTCAATATACAAAGAAATGGCTTTTACCATTCCCTTTGTATCTTCACAAAGAACTGAATAATTTACTCAATTATTAGTATTTCATACATGTCAAAGTGAAAGAGAAAAAAAAAGGTGAAATTCTGAAGCAAGATATTACCAAAATCCCTTAAAACAGAACATCAATCTAAAGATACTCACAAACAGTGGTGAAGAATTCATATGTTTGACATCCAATAATTTCTACATTGGTCATAAAAAGAGTCATTACATCACAAACTACTGAACAAAATAAAAACAACATTAATCAACTGCTAAAAGATGGAAATCTAGAAGATTGCAGAAAATTAATCAAGAAATTAAAAACTAATTAGCAAATATCGTCTTGGACTCTTCAAGATACATTAAGAAAACAAAAGAACATTTTTCTCTCTCTAAACATACATGCAACACGTATAGCTATGTACGAAAGAACATTTTTCTAAGATTTTAATTTTTCGTAAAATAACTCACCTTGTCTTGTCTTCACTGCTTCACCATTGACGTTGTCAAACTCATTGAAGATCTCTTGTCCACTCGATATTACGTGCTCTTATTGTACCCCTTCTATGTCTCTATTTCCTTCTCCACCATTAGCTTGCTGGCCAATATCCTCTTCCACAGATGAAACAGACCTAGCTTCGTCATCATCTTCAAAAAATTGATTTAAGTCGAGCTCGATAATAGGGTATCCAATTTCCAGGATATTGTCGAAACTTAGGTCAATTATAATGTTCTGTGAGGATCTCAGGACTGCATCTTCTACGTCGTGAGGAGGTTCGTTCAAATTGATCGGAATGTTTGAAGCCATTGGAAATCTTTATTTATGATATGAGATTTAACTAATTCACCCATATTTTTAGACATTTTCAGGTGTTGCTTCACAAACTTTGAAATGTTGAATGTGAATTTTGATTTTACCTCCTTGTCGAAATTTTGGCTCCAAACGAAAAATTTTGGTGAAGGCTGTAATTTTTGTGAAGCTGTGTATTTTGTGAAGGAACGATGAGGAAGATGAAGAGTTTTTCTTCCTTAAAAAAATAATAAAGCTGAAATTAAAATAATTAGTTAATTGTAATTTTCATTAAATAAGGATAATTTTGGCAAAAGAAAGAATTCTTAATCCCTGTGCAAAAGTACAGAATGACGTTTATAATAAAAAGGAGGGAGTATCATATATCCACACTATAAATAATGAACTAGACAAAAGGACCTGTTTAGAGACCGACAAAAGGCCACTTTCTTGCTTATTTTTCTTCTTTCCTTACTTTTTTTTTTCTATTAATTTATTGCTTAAATCTGGTAAGTCATCTCACAAAATGTTAATGATTTATTATGTTAGTATTTAATTTATGACTATAAATTTTGATTATCATCATATAATGTGCTCATTAGTACTAGTCTTTAGTTTATTGTTTAAATCATATAATTATCCCAAATTTTATCCATTGACTAATCAAACAGACTGTCCGAACCAATCTTTAAAAATTAAGTTAGTTATATTTATAAAATATTAATAAATTAAATAACGGTCCATTCGGTTTAACTACCGGTCGGACCAGTAAACCATTAAACCAATAGTTTCACCGGTTCAATGACCGATCCGATTTTCAGAACCTTGCAAAATATTTTTAAACAAGGTAAAACTATTTTACAATCACCTCTCATTTCCCTTCTCTCCCATACATTAAAACCCCTCCCCTTCCTTTCCCTCTGTTAATCAAACATACCCTTAGGCTATGTTTGGTTCAACGGAGGGAAAGGGAGGGGAGGGATTTTAATGGAGGGGAGGGGAGGGGAGGTGATGTAAAATCATTTTACCTTGTTTGGAAGGATTTTGTTGGAGGGGAATGAAGGGAAAATGGCAAACCTTGTTTGGTTAGGTAATGAAAGGGGAGGGAAAATAATGTTAGAATGACAAATGTATCCTTAATGATGTTAAAATAAAAATTAAAATATTATATATGACAAGGATAAAATTGTAATTGAGTGTCTTAATATTTTCCCTCCCCTCCAAATTCCCCCAAAATTGGAGGGGGAGCCATTTTCCTCTGCGCATGAATTAGAGGGGAAAATCTCATCCCCTCCCCTCCACAAAAGAGTGAACCAAACAAAAATTAAAAGTTTCCCTCACCTCCCTTCCCCTCCCCTCTGATTCCCTTGAACCAAACACTACGTTAAACTATAAATCAATCGAGTGGAGTCTCTGCAACACAGAGTGAATCTACAGAGTGCTGAAGTTCGCCGTCGACTTTTTCTCTAGATTCTCCGGCCATACTTTATCAAGCTCATGTGATGAACTATTTTTCCTAGTCAGAATTCACCAGAAAATTATCATTCCTTTCTTTCACTCTCCGTTTTCACCACGGAGGAAACGGTTCACGTCATTTTTGCGTCCACCAAAACAGCAGGCATCGCTGTTGGTAAAAACCCCGGCTACCAAACGAACTCTCCGATTTGTCCAGAAACACAATTCAATACTTCCATTCGACTTTCTTGTACAGATGCCGTCCAGCATCAAGTTGAGTTCTGATCTGTAAGTTATTTCCTTCTACCTCATCTTTCTTGATGTTCTAGATATCAGCGTATGTGTGAGTGTTTTTTGCAGGAATATTAAATCGGAAAGTTAAATGTTTTGTTTGCAGATAGCGTTAATTTTGTGTATTTTTAATCTGATTGATTTTGCGTTTTGTTCAAAACCCTAATTCTTGTTTACAGATTTAAAGCTTTTGGTTCGTGTCTACATTTTTTTATTTTTGTATATTTGCTGTTAAGTTGATATCGGTGGTGATGAAGTGCAAGAAACAAGAAAACGAACTACGCTGCTGTATGAGTGAACCAAACAAAATATGTGTTAATTCAAGTTCTGATTATCTTCAACCAATTTTCTCATACTTTAGTATATATCATGAATTGTGCTCGTACATATGTATTTTAGATGCATTTATTGTTCGGATGGAGAATGTAATTTTTTTCCTATGGTGATTGTGTGGTGTGGGTTGAAAAATTGCGTTTCCTGTGTTATGTTTTTAGGTTTTGGGAGTGTATATAGACTTCTAGGAATCATGTCGAGGTCGATGCTGATAATTCTTCTGCTGATGGTATTGGTCATCACGTCCCAATTTGAATGGAGGCAACAGTTTGGGAATGACATGGATACAAATCCAAGGGATCCTCAAAAGCAGCTCACGGTCTCGAAAAGAGAGGAAGAAGTTAAAGAGAAGGTGAATCTAAGCTTTCTCTGAAACTTATTCATCGTGGCTTTGACTAATTCACTTATGGGAAATTATGTCGATACTTGGATTATTGCATGAAATTCCAGAATTGTGCATCGCCATTGGTTGGTACGCCAGTTGCAGGCATTGCATGTGTTATATTTGACTTTTTGTTCTTAGATCAACTTGTTATAGTGTGAGTAGAATCTTATGTCGGCGACGTTTGAAATGATTGGTTAAGATTTTTTAAGCAAGTTTTTCTTAATGTTTTACCCTTCATTGTTCTGCATACAATTTTGATGAGATTTTACTTTATGCATCTGCATATTCCGACAATTATTTTCTATGCTTCTTTATTTACATTTGCACTAGACAAACTCATTTTCCTTTTTTTTTTCTTTAGCTTCTGTGTTCTATTTAGTGTTTTTGTATTAAATCATTGTTATGGCTGTTGAACTTTGTTACTGCGGTTTCAAAGTGCTCCATGATCGACATATACACATTGTAACATTATTTGTATACATCATACATGGCTAACTGGCACTGAAACTCTGTAAATCCCTTTTTACAGGATACAATGCATAATTTCTGAAGTTCAATTATTCTTAACTTTAGTGCTTGAAATACAATGTTATAGGGATTTTCTCCAGTGATATCACATTTTTGTAAGTATGTCTTATTTTCTTAATGAGAAATTTCTGCATTAAATTTGCTGTTTTGGAATGTCATGACATGCTTCCAAGGATTATTATGCTTCTGAGATCAAAACCAAGTATTTTTCGCATGTATCTTTCGATGACAAGAAGATATATAGTCATATAACTCAAATGGTGCAGGCTGGTATTTCTATTCAACTGTATTGAGAATATAAACTACAGATTTATAAAATTATGGCTAATAATACCACAAAACCATTGCACGATAGTAATTGGTTCGCACTCTTTTGATATTTGAGGAGAAGCTCAATTTAAAATCTAGCTTAAAGAATGTGGCTTATTCTCTTAAATGCACTGCTATTTTGTTTGTTTCCCGGAGCTTTGATATTTGACGCAGAATAGGATTGTGCCACTCGACAACTCAAACAAAGAGAAAATTGAAAGAGGAGAGGAACCTGAAAATATGGTGTGGGGCTGACTTCTTGTCTATCCCACTTAAAACCTGCAAAAACTTGGGACTCTCTTTGTCCGGATCTCTGTTTATCTATTTCTTTTAGTAAGATAAATGTCGACCCTCTCTCTTATCTCCTCTGCTTTGGCTGAACCAATCATATGAACTAAATTGTTTCATCTTTACTTGTGCCTACCTTTAATTGGGGAAAAATAATGTATTAGGATAATCCTGTAATGTGTAGGCTGAGATACTCTGGGAAGTTGAAAGCAGGAGGCTGCCTTGGTCATGAAAGGAGTCAAAATAGTCAATTTTGGCTTAAGTCAACTTGATAGTTATTGCTGTTAGATTAGGACAATTTTGTTTGACATATGAGACTAAGAAAAGGTGTTTTACTATGAGAAAATTACCACATCTGTAAAAGTCAATATTTAAATTTTATTTTTTTCTTTAAAATTTTAGATCTGAAGCTCATCATTGTTGTGTTAGATGTTTGACTAAATGTCTGAAATAAGCAATTAGTGCCATCTGATAGTTTTGCCCATATGCACGTTAAACTAACATCCAAGAACTAGAAAAAGTGGACTTTCCTGCAAGTCTCATGTGAAACCGTATGTGAATAGAGACACACTTTACGATTTTTACGTACTTTTTTATGTCGTTGAAGTTAACACGTTCATAATAAATTGGTTCCTGTAGAATGTGGTTATTAAAGAACTCCATTGTGTTTTTATCTGTTGTTCTCCTGTAGTTTGCGCACTCGTAGTTTCGAACATATTTTCTCCGTAGAAATCCTTAGTCTTAATTTTTTTATCACTGCTGAATCTTAATTTGACGAGTAATGCTGCATTTTGAATTTCATACGTTATCTACTTGTGAAACAGATTTTCTTTGAGCCTGTGTACACATCTAACATCCCGTGCTCTGCAGATTATACTAACACAGGAAAAGAACATCCATAGGCTGAACGAGGCTGTACTGAATCTCAAGGAACAGCTAAAAAAATGTGTTTGCTATAACGTGACATCAAAAAAGGCTCTCAACTCGTTGGCAGAAAATGTTATTGGGCTCGAAGAAGAGCAGATTGTGGATGAGTTCGACCAGCAGGAAGAAATTCCAGTGGACTAGAAATGACTTTTTTTCCTCTCTTTCTTTGTTTTTCCTTTGCTTCAGGTCTGCACTGTTGACTGGAAAATAACCTGTGGTGCTGGTTCTCTCTCTCTCTCTCAAATTTATTGATTAAAAATATGCAAATATGAAAGAGTTAATTTAGAATAAACTGGTCTCAGATTTTAATTTTACAACTGCTGCTGCCACTACCACTTTGCGTATCATATTCAATTATTCATTCACAAAGATCTCTGACTTTAAATTTATTACATTAATAAAGTTAATACATTCAGTGTTGGTGCACTTAGAGCCATGCTACAACAAATATAATAGGCTCTGTGATGTAGTACACACATGATTTGACCATGGGCTAAAATAATTGTACTATTGTACATAGACATGACCACCGGGTTGCCCGGCCTGCCAACCCGGCACTGACCCGGCCCGGACCCAGCCCGGTCAAACCCGTTGACTACGGGTCTGGGACCGGCCCGGATTTCATACGGGCCGTGTAAGGGTCTTGTTTTTTCGCCACTGACCTAGCGGGCCGGGTCCGGTCCGGCACGGAAAAAAACCAAAAGTTTGGAATTTTCTTTTTTTTTTAAAGAAAACAGGCCAGACCTGGGTTGGGCCCGGTCCGGCCCGCCGGGCCATGGACCCGGCACGGACCTAGGCCGTGCCAGTTTAGGGTCAGTCCAACCCAGCCCGCCCGACCTGGCCCGGGTTTTGGCGATGTCTAATTGTACAAGGAAATTTGAGCGTGAAACACCTTTTATTTAACTAGCGGTAGTACTTTTTTCTACTATTCGTCTAATATTCGTCTAACTGGATGGTGTGTGCGTTACACATGCTCGTACTGCGATAATTTGATTTTTTTTTTCTATAATATTTTAGCTTAAAAATTGAAATTTACTATCTCTAATGGTAGCACTGTTTTCCATTCTCTGTCCAACTTGACGGCGTGTGTAAGTACTATTTTCTACTATTCGTCTAATTGGATGGTGTGTGCGTTACATTTCTATCCATTGCTAGACAAAAATTATTGCTAGACAAAAGTTGATGCGTATGGGTTCGAACTTTGGCCAAAACATTAAGAGAGTAAAACTTTATGAAACAAAAAATAATAAATAAAATAATAACAAAATAAAGTAACTATAAAAAAAATAATTAAAATAAAATAAAAAAAATTAATTTGAATAAAAATAAATGTGTAATAATAATAATAAATAATATTATTATTTAATATAAAAATAAAATGATACTACATTTAAATAAATTATGAATATAAATATAAAATAAAATTTAATATATAAATTAAAATACATTGTAATGGAAGTAATATAATATAAATATATATAAATGTAACTAAATTATATTAAACTAAATTTATTCAAAACAAAATAAAAATGGTACTGGTACTTCTATTTATAATATGTTATTAAAGTAGTAATTTCTCAAAATAAAATTTTTTATTCAATCACAATACATGAATGGTATTTATTTCTTTCATTTATGTTTTATATCATTTTATGTTTTTTTAGGTGTTTGATAAATACATAAATATTTTTTCAATGAAATTCTTATTTTGAAATTTATAATAATAATATAAATACTTATTTATTCAATTTATTTATTTTGAATTCTAGTACATCTATAATGTGATAACCCATTATTCATTAGCCAATGTCCCATGCATTTTATGTTTTTATATGTGTTAAAATGCTAAGAGATCACATTTTATAATATGCTTATTTTAAAAGATTGTGATTATAATAAAAAGGGAATATAGAATATTATTCTAGACCAGAGTGGGGGGAGGGGGGGAGGGGGACTAGATGATATAGAATATTATACTAGACATGTTTTAATGGATAAAAAGGAATATATTGGAGAATAAGTCTACACATGGGCTAGGACACATGGCATGATGATATTTAATGGATAAAAAGGGAATATATTGGAGAATAAGTCTACACATGGGCTAGGACACATGGCATGATGGTATTAGACAAACCCAACTTGGGTCATAAGGTACACTCCCCCTATAAAAGGGAGCTAAGGTATCTCACTCTCTCTACATTCATAATTATATTATTGGGATTTGGAGTTTTGCAGTGATATTTACTTGAGCGTTAGAGGCCCGACGCCGGGATCCCTCCCGACGTTGGGTTCTTGCAGGTACGGAGGCTGTTCGAGTTGAAGGAGCCTAGGTGAAATCAATTTTCACCAACAGAAAGAATGATCTTCCGTTCACTCGATGATGACCCATTCTATCTAAGTGCAAAACAACAAAACAAAGAACTTGTTAAATCGAACATGATTTTCATTCATAAAGGGCAAAAGTGTAATATCATCAAAAGCCAAGCTTTCAGTATATAACACGAACACCACCGTCGACGACCACCCCGAGCCGCAGCTGCGCGATAATCTCGCTCGCCCCGACGACTACCGCATGCAACCCGCGACGCCGTCCGACCCGCCGCACCCGCACGAAGATCCCGCACACTCAGGTGACCCTGCGATGCACGCACGCTGCTCCCGGCCAAGGCTTCCGACGAGTTTCTTGAGTCCGACGAGAAGAATCCGGCAGCCCAACGGATTTTGAGTTCCTACGATCTCCTACAGAGGAAATCTACAACGACTTAGAGTATGCAATTTTAAGCCGCAAGCTTTCATCTCTAAACCTCTAGATCCGCTGCGCGTAGGTTTATTGTTGCTATTGAATTTGTAACTTGTACATAACGAGATTCTCACCGATCCCAACATTATAAACTCCTACCTCCCCAACTCAACGCTACCAACCCACAACAGAAACCCATACTAGCACACAAGCAAACAATCGCAGCAAATTAAAACCACGATCAGAGCCTAAGAGCTACAGAAATATACCACCCCAAAACTTAAAACTCAACAAAAGCGTCTAGAAAGAACCGATGGGAAGACAAACCTGAGTCTAGATCTGAGCTCCCGAAGACGCGAATTAGGGGAAAAAGAAGGCCCATGGGGTTTGGCTCAACGAGCTGCGCTGGAGGAACCCATGCTCGCGCTACTGGAGGGAGACTGACCCAGCTGTGAAAGGCCAACCAGGGTGGCTCCAACTTGAAAAACAACGACGAACTAGATGCCAAGAAACCTTCAATCGACCTCCACGAGGCAGAAGACGACAGCCTGGAACGTGGCCGGAAAGAGGGCTGTGTGGTGCAATGCGCTGCTGACCCTCTCCCGCACTAGACAGCAAGTGGGTGGAGAAGTCTCCTGCCTCATCCGCGACCGAAGCAGAGGGCGGAGAATTGCGAGCGTCCGGCGGGAGAAGGGGGGTTGCGGCGAGAAGAAAAGCGGGACTAGTGGTTCGACAGAAAAATAGGGCAGAGAGAATGGGGACGCTTTAGGTTGCGAAAGTTGAATAAGAAAATTTCAGAGAAATGTGTGTTAAAAGTTGGTTTTTTATTTAAAAAATTACTTTAATAAAATTGAGGAGAGAAAATGTAAGATAAATGAAATGTAATTTTTTTAGTTTTTTTTTTAAGTCTATTTTCACCCTAGGAATTTGAGTTTCATGGTATAATAACTTTATTCTAATAATACAAATTATAATGGATTTGTGCATTGTAAGGCATAAATATTTGAAGGGGCGTACAAAGCAAATTTTCCCAAGTAGTGGTGATATGACCGCAATTAACCCTAAATTGGACTTAAATGCATGCATATCCACCCATTCCATAGCATAATTGATGTGATACCATGAATAGAATTGACAAGTAGTTGGGTAAATTTAGTATTTATCTTAATACTCAATCTGCAATGAATGCTGTGAATAGTTAATATGTCCGAAGAATTGCTCATGCATTTAAGTTGTCTTTCGTTGAAGCAATTTAGCAATTAAAAATATATGCAATGGTGCTTGTAAATGAAAGTTGAGAACTGACCAATAACATTAAGTAATGTATTACAAACGAAGGTTCTAATAACATATTTATCAAGCCATTAAGTCAATGGGTTTATAATTGAAATGATTGAACCGATATTTTTAATTTATTAATATTTTTGTAATATATATAGTATTTCAAATAATATTTTTTATATATAAAAATTTACTTTATTGAGTACCTAGATAATTTTAAACATTTAAAGTCCTACACTAATTGATAAGATAATTTTATTTATATTAACTATCTATTTAAAAATACTAAAATTAATTTTATAAAGAAATAGAAATAATAACCCGTCCGACCAGCCAAAACCAATTCTTTAGGGGGTGCTTGTTTCAAAATATCTGTGTTTGTCCCATTTTTGTTGCGTTTTTCGTTATCTTTTTGTCTTTCTTTTTCCCCCATTTTAGGTCGTTTAGATGAATTTTAGTTCGTTTTGTAGTTTATTTCGTGGTTCGCTCTATTTTAGTCTTTCGTATGTTTTTCGTGTATTTTTCCGGTTTCTCTTTGTTTATGGTGTGTAGGTTGGAAGTCTCGGGAGGACCGGATTTCAAGCAAAAATTAGTCAGGCAAGCCTAATTAAATAGAGGAGTTCGTTGGAAACACACAGGAAAAAGCAGAATCAAATTCCAAGCTAAAACGAACCCGAGAAGCAAAGTCCAGCAGGCTGGCCAGGCCCCGCGCCCGTGCCGCGCCGCGCTGCATGCTGCGACCTCGACTG
>BKCP01006016.1:141410-156892 GCA_008636005.1 Striga asiatica | reverse complement strand
ATGAAGTTGCGGGTCCAATAATCCAAATATTTTTGGATCCGAACTCGGCCCATGAAATCCTTACTTGATATAGTATATAGTGTAGTTTGGGTAAACCGGCTGCAATCAGCTTGATTGGTAGTAGGGCTGAACATGGGACTCGGAGAATTCTGAATCGTACCGAAAACCGAACCGAAATCACTTCGAACTGAAAAATATCCGTTGACCGTTTGACTTTCTCTGAACCGAACCGAACAGAAAAAATAATTGGTACGGTTTTGGAGATTTCATAAATATCCGTACCAAGAACCGAACCGAACCGTCCTGTACCGTACCAAATCGAAGAACTGAAATTAAGAACCGAATTATAAAAATAGATGCGTGTTGTTAATATATTTTATGTCAACTTTAATCCTATATAATTTGAGAATTTTTAAAATGCAAATAAAATATAGTAATAATAATTAAGATTCACTTACATTTCATGTTTAGTAATACTTGATCTACAATTGAATTTCTCATGTTTAAAAAATAATAAATGGAATGAAAGGTTAAAGATTTTTAAAAAAATATTTAAGCTTTAAGTGTCGATACTTACCCTTAGTTTATCTTATAATTAACATGGTATGGAAGGTTAAATAAATATTACTTTAATATAAAACTGTATTATAATTTGTTTGAATTTAAATTTTCAATGTTAGTTGAATTTAGTCTTAACTAAAGTTTAGGGTTACTTCTAATGTTGATTTAAAAATATTATCTTTAATATGAAGAAGTATTGATGAATGTTGGATTAAAAAATAAAACATTTCTTAGATTGCATCGACTAGTGAACTGGCTCAGAGGGGGAACGGAGAAGAAGTTCAATAGAAATAAAATATAACTAGGTGGTCATTCAAAAAAATTTAAAAAATGATACGAAAAATAAAAATCTCCGAACCGAAAAATAAAAATCTCCGAACCGGACCGAACCGATTTTTTGGTACGGTTCTGGAGATCGAATTTTAGTAATCTCCGAACTTCGGTACGGTTCTGATGATTTATCAATCTCTGAACCGTACCGACCCATGCTCACCTCTAATTGGTAAATCTTAGCTAGCTCGAGTAAACCGGCGATAGAAAGTTCGGTTAATGGGCCCAAGATCTTAAGAGCCCTAACAGCTCGGACAATCGAGGTGTGTCCTAACATAACTGGCAAGCAGCTCGAACATATGACTGAGGTATCGTGGGCTTGAGTAGCTCGAACTTACTAGATGTATCTGTAGCTCAGACATAGGATAGCTCGGATATCATAACAAAACAAGTAGCTCAGACATATGACAGATGTATCGTGGGCTCAAGTAGCTCGAACTTCTTAGATGTGTATGTAGCTCGCTCGAACATAGGCTAGCTTGGATATCATAACAGAAGAAGGAGCTCGGACAATTGACAGTGAGATGACAGGAAGCCAGGTAGCTCAAATAAATAAAAGCTTGAACATGGGACAGAATTGGGCAACATAGCAAATCGGAGTTTGGTTGTTAACAGTGGACATGTGTAGGGCACAAGTAAAAGGGGTAAATGATTCGACGGGTAAGAATTGAGCTCGGGGAGACCCACGGTAGCCAAATAACCGACGGGCAACACATTCGTCAGTCTGGGCACTCGGGCAGGCCTTCCGGCAGTTGGGTAGGGCAAAGTTCGGGGAGCAAATCGGACAAAGAACGATCGGAGGGCTAGTTCGAGGTGCTAGAGATGATCAATTGGTGTCGTCTGTGGAAAAAATCATTTCTCTATCACTTGTAGAGGAACCTAAGATGGAGTAAATGATTATGGCAGATGAGAGTTGGAAGAAGAACTTGGATGAGAGTTTGGAGGAGGTGTGGTGGTCAAAAGACCTTTTGGAGCTGGGCCATCTTCAGGATGGTCTAACAGGGAAGAAGCACTTGTTACACCGAGGATTAGCGTGTCAGGGGTGAATCGAGTCTTGGCATCGGATCAACATTGGGGAAATTTTATCTAGGGAAAAAAGAATGAAGTGGTTATTCAGGCAGTTGAGGGAGAAGCTCCAGTGGGGGAGAGTGAACAAGTGATACAGCTTACCAGAGGTGAGCTGGACCAGATCATCGGGGAGGTGATTGGTAGGTTAGGGGTGTCTCATCCTCATCCGGTGGTGGAGCAGCTAGCAGCGGCGGTGGACCAATCTATTGCATGGGCGAAACATCCTACTTCTGTGGTGGAGCAACACGTTCTGATGAACTCTAAGTAGGCAATGTGCGGAAGCAGGAGGCGAAGAGAGGACAATCGCGTCGCCGACGATTAATAGACCGCCGCGAGACGTAACCTTGGCTTTCAATGTAAGATAATACCATGTTAGGATCTACTATAAAAGCTCGACTTTCAATGTAAGACAATACCATTTTGAATGAGATTCGAATTTTAGTCATGTGCGTGTTTGTAGTTTATTAATTAATGCAAGCATAGTTAATTTATTTTACATTGTAGATAATATGGTTTGATATGAGTCGAACAAAAATATCAAGAGTGTTCACACTTGGGTGCTAATATTTAGCACATCCTTAGGGTCCTTGTTGTAGCCTATAAATACACTATGTCCCAAGCTTCCTCCCACACATATATTCACACGTTTTTCAGGTCTCCTCCAAGAGAGAAAAATCGTGAGTCTTAGATGTTGAGAATTGGGAGTTCCTTTTAGTCGCATCATCAAGACTACTCAGAGTAGGTGTAGAGGTCAAATAGATGGAAGATCATAACGTCTCATTTTTCACATCTCGACAAATATTTTTATCCACAGGGATTGTCTGATCACCATCCAACTTGGAGAGGACGACCATTTTCGACCACCGCATCCGCCAGACTGACCGTCGCACGCAGCCGTAGCTGTTGGAGCACCGCTGCTACAACAGCATCGCAGTGCCAAGTGCTCGACCACAGCGACCGCACGACACACACCATCGTAGCCCCATGGCCGTACGCACTCGCAGAAGCTCCGTCTGACGCAGGTCCGTTGATGGACCACCGCCATCACTTATCACCTCAGCCTAGTATGTCATTTCCCCACCTAGTATATGGACATTATAGAATAAATTGCTTGTATTTACTTTGTTTATCAATCACTTGTCTTATTTTTTCATCATCATTACTCCTTACCAGACTCTGGCTAGCCTGGCTCCCCTCTTCCATGAATCCCTGGCAGGTGAGTCTGTCGAGGTGAAGGATCTGAAGAACGAGGTGTCTGAGGGAAAAGCTCGGCTCGCTAGCTTACGGGAGGCCTTCCCCCTCCAAAAGGCCGAGAAAGAAGGGCTCGAGGCCCACTTGGTTGCGCGAGTGGCCAAGCACGCCGAAATGGGCAAACTGTGTACCTCCGCGGATGATCGAGTATGCCGAGCTCGCGAAGAAGGACTGGCCTCTTTACTCTCTTTTGACCTCGGCATAACCTTTATTGAGCACTTCTGGGCCGAGCTAATGTCATACTATCATCAGTCAACCGTCTTCCTCCAAAGCATCTTCCCTACGTGCCACAGTAATTCTAAGAGGGGGTTGCGTGGACCCGAGCGCAGGCCACAGCCTAAGGCTTCACTGGCTCCTGGAATGAAGTCGAGCTAGGCAAAGGGCTTCCTGAGCCGGCAGGATGGAACACGACAAGTCACTCGCTGCTTCTCACCCTTGGTGGGAGCCGACCTTGGAAGTCGCCACTAGCAAAGCTGGGTTGGAGGTCGAGAAGGCTGGTGAAGAGGAGGAGGAAGAGGTCGACATGTCGTCGGCCTGAATTAACTTGTATTATGTTTTTTATTTTCTTTGTTAGGACGGAACTTGAATCCTTTTGGTATTTAATCGCACTATTTCGTCATATGCTATGTATTCTCGACCACCGATGTATTTTGCTTGAATGAATGCACTTTGGCTCCATATATTATTTGTTTTATCGTCGCACATGCTGTCTTTATTCATCACTTTTTATTTATCTCTCGTGTGACGCCAACATACACTTACATGACATTTCTTACTCTAAGTGTCGTGCACCCAAGCAACTCGTCGTCAACTTAATTACTTTCGTGTTTTTAGTTTCTACAAGCCTTCCGCGTGCTTCGCAAGACTTAGCATTGTGACCACGGGCTTATGCGCCAGCACAACCTTTGCTAAGCTTTACAAACTCGCATAGTGATTTCAGGCGCTTGCCCTACTTGGCACCTGATTTTGGCATATTTTGCTATATCACGACCGTCGCCGAGCTTTACGACCTTGGGCGATGCTATATCATGCGTTTCGACTTTTAACGCTCGTCGTCGAGCTCCGCGAGCTCGTACGAGACTAAACAGTCATTCCACCCTACAATGGTCGTCGCCGAGCTCCTCACGAGACTCCAATGTTTTCGCCCTACCATAGTCGTTGTCGAGCTCCTCGAGCATCGAACGAGACTAACAGTCTTTCTCCCTACCATAGTCGCCGCCAAGCTCTTTGAGCATCGAACAAGACTAATAGGCTTCGCCCTACCATAATCGTCGCCGATCTCCTTGAGCATCGAACGGGACTAACAAGCTTCCACCCTACAACAATCAAGCTGATAAAACATAACCTTTATTATTCAAATATTGCTGCCGAGGAAATAACAAAAACAAACGAACATCAACAATCTCCCAAGATATGCATAATACTTCTTCAAATGCAATATGTTCCATGGCCGGGGAATCAGCTGTCCCTCTGCATCACAGAGCTCATAGACGCCTCTTACGAAGATCCTTTCGACGGTATAAGGTCCCTCCTAGTTTGGCTTCAACTTCCCAACATAATTCAAAGCATCATCTTGATGCCAAACCAAGTCTCCTACCTGGAAATGTCGAGCTTGAACTGAATTATCATGGGCCACCCTCATTCGTTGCTTGTAAGCCGTCATCCTTAATCCCGCCCGGTCAAGTAACTCATCAACCAGATCGAGTGCCTCCCTTCGCAGCTCCGTGTTCTTTTCCTCTGCATAGGTGTAAATTCTTTCTAAGCTGAGGTCGACCTCCGCTGGAATGACTGCCTCCATGCCATAAACCAAGCTAAAGGGAGTTTCCCCTGTCACGGGTCTCAGTGTTGTTCAGTATGACCAGAGGACCGAATTGAGCTTGTCCACCTAAGCTTCTGAGGCCCTTTATGTCTTAGCCTTTAATTCGCTAAGAATTGACCTATTTGTTACCTCGGTCTGCCCGTTTGCCTGAGGATGTTCTACCAACGCGAACTGTTGTTTAATGCCCATATCCTCGCACCAACTCATCGTACGCTGACCTCTAAATTGAGCTCTGTTGTCGGATATAAGTACCCGTGGAATTCCATACCGGCAGCAGATATTGACAAACAAAATTTTTATCACCTTTTCTTCTGTAATTGTTGCCAACGACTCAGCATCAATCCATTTAGTGAAATAGTCTACTGCCACTATCAAAAACCTCCGTTGACTTATTGCTTGAGGCAAGGGTCCTGCTATGTCAGTTCCCCACTAAGTAAAAGGCAAGGGCGAACTAATTGGTATCATGTTCTCTACTGCTAGATGGATTAATGGACCATTCTGCTAGCTCTTCTTACATTTTCGCACAAGGTGTTGCGCCATCATCCTCATCTTATGCCAAAAATATCCAGCCCGAAGCATTTTTCCGACCAATGCCCTAGCCTTTACGTGGTCGCCACAGCATCCCTCATGCACCTCTCCAAGTGCGTACTCTCCATCTCGCTCAGAGACGCATCTTAGATGGGGCCCTACGGACGATCGCTTGTACAGAATCCCATTCTGCAAGTAGAACCTCAAAGCCCTCCTTCCGACCGGGTCATCCCTAATGTCTTTTCCCGTAACAGGTTCCTGCAACCATTTTATAAAGGCGACCTCCAGTCTTTTTGTTCGTCAACTTATAGCATCTGATCTAATGCTCTTAGTCATGTCCAGCAGTGTGACCGACCGAGATCAGCAGTCTACGAGACACGCGGCTATTTTTTAGAGAAGGTCGACCCTGTTATTTTTCCCTCGCGGTATTTGTGCCAACTCCCAGGTCGTAAATCCTTTAAACATTGAATGGACCCCCGTCACATACCTCTTCATGAGTTTCTCCTTGGCTTCATACTCTTCTTTTATTTGTTCAACCACGAGCTGGGAATCTGAATGAATGATTACCTGTCGAGCTCCCTCCTTCAAGACGAGCTGAATCCCCTTGATGAGAGCTTCATACTGTGCCTCATTGTTCGACACTCTGAAGGATAGCTTGACTGCAAATTCAAAGTGATCCTTTTCAAGAGTTACAACCAGGACGCCGAGACCATCACCCCCTATTGCCGACGAGCCATCGACATACACCATCCATGGTCCAACTTCGGCCCCTAACATGCACTCATGTATAAAGTCGGACAATGCTTGGGCTTTGATAGCTTTCTGTGCTTTCTGAAGCCGAAGGGCGACCTACGGTGTCCTTGAGTGGGTAGTTGGTCGGTATCACGACCTTATGCACTAGAAAATAAGGTTACAACCTCCGTGCTGTATAAATGAGTGCCAACGCTGCCTTCTCAACATCTTAGTACATGTGCTCAGCTCCTTGTAATATCCGACTAGTGTAATATATTGGTTTCTGTTGACCATTCTCCTCCTTGATCAACACCGAGCTGATGGCCTCGTTTCCTACCGATAGGTATGCTATTAACGCATTCCTTGGCTATGGCTTCGTAAGTAAGGAGAGCTCCGCCAAAAATTCCTTCAACATCTCAAATGCATGTTGCGCCTGCGGTGTCCATTCAAAACGAGACCCCTTCTTCAAAGCTTTAAAGAATGGGAAGATCTTCTCAACTGGTTGAGCTATGAACTTGATTGGACCTGCTAGGCGTCCGGTAAGAATATGCACTTCTCTTAAGTTCCTTGGTGTCTGCATCTCAATGACAGCCTGCTCCTTTTATGGGTTTACTTCTATACCTGTTTCAGTTACTATGTACCTTAAGAATTTTTCTAACCTCACACCGAATTTGCACTTTGCTGGGTTGAGCTTCATGCCGAACCGCAACAATGTATCGAAGGTTTCACGGAGATCTGCCACAGGATCTTCTGCCTTTGTACTTTTCACAAGCATGTTATCAACATAAACTTCAATGTTCCTCCCTATCTACCTCTTTAACATTCTGTCTACCAACCGCTGGTAGGTGGCTCATGCATTTTATAGTCCAAAGGGCATCACTACATAGTAGTAAGTGCCCTTGGATGTCACAGAGCTAATTCTCTTTCCTTGGCCAAGGGGATTTAGTGGTAACCCTAGGAGGCATCTATCATACTCATACAACCAACTGTGGAATCGATGAGCTGTTCGATAAGTGGTAGCGGGTAATGATCTTTAGGGCAGGCCTTGTTAAGGTCCAAAAAGTCAATGAACATTCTCCATTTTCCTTCTCCCTTCCTTACCATAACTGAGTTCGACAACCACTCCAGAATTTGGATGGGCCGGATATGCCCTGCTTTTAATAATTTTCCACCTCTTCTTCTATTACCAAATCTAGCTTGGCGCCAAAGTGCCTCCTCTTTTGTTTGACCGACCTCACCGTGAGGTCGACGTTGAGCCTATGCTCTGCTACTTCCCAGCTGATCCCTATAAGATCCTCAACCGAGAAAGAGAAGTATCCATGAAATCCCTCAACAATTCCACGAGCACCTCCCTAATGTTTGGTTTTAGTAGGATTTCCTTCAATTAGCTCAACTTCTATTAACTAATCCTGAGAACTCATCCCCAGTTTTGTTTCTTCTCTTGACGCGAGCACTCAGGCTGGTCGTCCTGCTTCCTCCTTTTGTTTTGTGCCTCGGCTGTTTTCAGCGTGACACATCGTCGAGATTGCAACTGATCTTCTGTCACTTCTCCAACCTCAGTCTCAACGAAGAACTTAATCTTCATGCAATAAGTTGAAACAACAGCTTGGAATGAATTCAGAATAGGTCGGCCCAATATGATGTTGTATGCCGAGCTTGCGTCCACTACCAAGAACCGAACAATTTTTACCTCCCTCAAAGGTGACCTCCCCAATTCCACAGTCAAACTCACTTCGCGTAGGGGGCGAACTTCGCTGCCGTTAAATCCATATAGGGCAATGTGAACTAGTTCAATCTTCACCTCCAGCTCAATTTGATATAGGCACTTCCATAAAATGATGTTTGCCGAGCTTCCTATATCTATGAGTACCCTATGTACGTCATAACTGGTTACCTCTGTAGTGATAACCAAATCATCATTATGCGGAACCATAAGTCCTTGCGCATCTTTTGCTTCAAACCTTAGAGTGGTCAAGCTTGTCTGCATTCGTACCTCGGCTACTTCATTACAAACTCCCTTTCCGCGATATGTCCTTTTTCTTTCCCTATGGGAGTCTCCATCTGTGGGTCCTCCCACGGTCATGTGCATTATTCCCTTTCTTAATGGTCTACCGGTCTATTCTTCCGCCATTTTGCTCTTATTGCCTGACTCTCATCTGTCGTGGCGGTTCTCCTGGCGCTCCTTATCCTTGACCACAAATTCTTTTAGGTGCCTGGAACTAATGAACCGCTCAATCTCGTCTGTCAATTCTCGACAGAAGTTGGTGGAGTAGCCATAGTCGCCATGGTACTGACAGTACTTGTCCTTTCCTTTGGAAAACCCTCTTCGTGGCGAGGGGGAGAGGTTTAGGTTGTGCGAGTAACTTCGTCTCTCCTTGCCTTTCCATTACCTCTAGGACCTCCTATGCAGTGCGTTTAGCTATTGTAATGCTCATAACTCGGACCCTTGAACCGATCTTTAGTTTTTGACTCTTTTTCGGGAGATCGTCGATCGTTCTGAGGAGATTTCTCCTCTATCTGCTTCACTTTCGCTTTATCATTGTGAATGAAATCAGCTTCTGCTTCCTCCATATTCACGTACTTGTTGCATCTTTCGAGGAGCTCGTCAAAGGATCTTGTCAGTCTCTTTGCTAGTGAATCCCTAGGCTTTTCAAGTCCTAAGCCCCGCCCAACCTTTATTTTCTCTGAAGCAGAAAGAACCTCTACACATTCCTTAGTGTATCGCGACACATATTGCTGCAAAGATTCCCCTTCTTTCTGCTGCATGTTTATCAGTGAGAGATATGTCTTCTCATGCTTCCTGGCACTTGCAAACTAGTTCAGGAATAGAGAATTGAATCTCTCAAAACTATCAATGGCACCTGTCAGTAGTTGGTAAAACCAGTCGTGCGGGGACACCCTTTAAAGTTGAAAAGAATGCTCGGCAACTAATAGCGTCATTATATTTGTGTAACACCGCTATATTATCGAACGACCTTAGATGCCTCAATGGGTGCGTCGAGCATCATAAGCTAGGCTCAATTCCCTGAAATTACTTGACAAATCACCTCCCAAGACTTCGTCCACAAAAGGATGCCTTGAGACACCTTTGACCTCTTAACCTGCACTCGAGCTTGTAGCACGCGCATCTGAGCTGGTAGCCTTTACAAAGTCAGCCCATCTTGCTTTGTTGGTATGGCAGGCCGAGAGGTTACCGATCTGGTGTCGTCTTCCTCGCCCCTCTCTTAGCGCTGGTGTTGCTCTTGATGCATGGATGGCTGCTAAGGCAGTGGTTGTCGGAATGTTTCATTAGGAGCCCTCATGTTTACTTCTTGAGCTCGGTCTATCACCTCAGCAATGATCCTATCCAGCTCCGCCCTGGTCATCTGAATGACTTGATCCCCCCTTGGCGCTGGGAAAGGGTGATCTTCTGGAGGGTTCTGCCCTCCTACCACTATCATCTGTCTGTTGCCGTTGTGGTTTGCCTATTCCTCACCTCCACCGAATTTCCCATCGACTTGCTTATTGGTCGCTCCTTCGGTCTGGGTGTCGAGATCCTTATTTTGATCCTTTTGGCCGCCAGACCCCCTAGGGTTCACTGTCGTCAGGTTTGGCGACTGCCTCTGAGGTGCTAACAGCAGCGTCATTGCCGTACCAGGTGCTGGCAATGTCTCCTTTGGGGTGATAGCTAGCTGCGACCATCCTGGCGGTGGCCCTGTCCCCAATGCTCTCTGAGTCCATGCCCCATCCTTGTATTTTGTCAAGTTCTTTATGGAATTATCTTCTGTCATTACTAGTTTTCTCCTTTTTTTTTTATGTGAGAAAAATTTAGCCTCTTATAACCGGTAAAAGATAAGAAATTCCCACAGACGGCGCCAATTTGTTTCGCAAATTACTCATTGACCCGATTTGAACTATAATTCGCTGATCCGAACCGCCTTGGTGCTTACAGTGACCTGCAATACGCCGGGAGGGGTCCCGACAGAAAACACTCTGATGCTCAAGTCAGTTCACATCCAGTATTATCGAGAGAATAGATTCACGCGTGTATATGTGTTGTATAAAAATAAGAACATGTGCCCCTATTATAGTTGAAGTTGCGTGTTGACCTTAGAACTCCTAGCAGAGCAAAAATTCTCCCTAGGCCCTTCTTATCTATTACCCAAATCTTTATCGTATCCAGAGTCCTTGAAGGTATAAACTCCTAAGCTGTAAAGGACTCACTTTCATAGCATGATTTTCCAAGGGCTGCCCCCATGGTCCCGAGGTCGAGCTGGAGAAAAGCGATCTCAGCGACACAGCCGCGCGGACCTCAGTCAGTTACCAATTCTAGACAGAACTGCTGAGATTCTCCCGCTAAACGGTCCCCGCCGAGCTCGACTCCACACATCTTCGCATACTCGAAACCGAGATGTCGAGCTGCTTACTACAGTCGAACTAATCCTTAACAGGATATTTTCACCTTGTCACATCAATGGCAATAATAGATATCAAGCCTTATTTACCGCATTGCATACACTAGGCTTTCTATTGCCAAGCATAAGGAATTGCCTTTGTGTTATGTATGCTACAAATGAGCCTTATGACAGCCCATGGATACAAAGCTTCATATCTATCTGTTTGGATTGCAAGAGCAATAAAAAGTGACTTGTGGTGGCCCGATGAGAATTTATAAGAAGAGTGGGGAAGACGAACCGACTATGATGAACCTAGGCCATCAGATCGGAATAGGATGGACGGTCTAAATCATGACAGGGTGACAAAAAAGGTCTGTTAATCATTGATGTCCAGTTTTAAACACAAACCAAAGGTGGAGCTTGGACACGTGTGCAGGAAGTGACTAATTTGATGGGTGCACTGGCTAATGTCACGCGTCCAGGGCAACCTAGTAGAAAGATGTAAGAACACGCGCGGTTCCGATCCAGATATTCTTGTGAACATTCTTGAACATGCTCTAGCAGCTCGTTCAAAGAATGGGGGCCTAGATGGTATAGCATTGAAAGTAGGTCGCGTGGACCGTTGGCGCCTCAACTTGGTTCTGGTCATTGACAGGTCAGAGGTTTGTAGATAGTTCAAGTGTCAGGGCGGCCATCACATGATCGGCCTCAGGAGAGTTGAGGTCGGCCAACTCAACTACAAAGTTTTAGCTCGGCAGTGGTCGGGGATAGACCGGTTAAGTGCAGGTTGGCATAGATGCCAGGTTGGATCCTAGAAAGACCAACCTCGGAGGACGGTTCGGTCTCGCTAATAGAAAGGACCAGTCTGGCTAATAGAGTACATAGAAGGTCGGCCAAACCGTGAGGAGCATTAGGTCAGCATGGCTCATCCCTTGGTCGAATGGAAAAGCTGTCGACCTTCGTGACAGGGCTGCTACCTCCAGGATGGAGGGCGACCTCGGGGTCTTCAAATCTGATGCTGACCTCCAATCCCTTGGGGAGTGGCGATCTGGATGGTCTTGGGAAGCCTAAGAAGAGTACCTAAGGGGAACCAAACCCCTTAAATATGGGAAGTATATATCATTGAGGATTCTAAAGATTCGAGAAGATTTGGTTAGTTTAGAGGGATGATACGAGAGGACTTCTTACCATACCAGGAGTCTCATGGGCAGCACATAACCCTAACTATAAAAGGGAATACAGATTATTATTTTTACACAATACACATACACCCGCAAAATATACTATTGTTGAACACAAACTGACTTAAGCGTCGGAGTCTTTTTTGCTAAGACTCCTCCCGATGTTTTGCAGGTCATCAGAGACGACGAAACAATTCAGGTCGACAAATTGCGGTGCAGATCGGATCAAAGGGCAATTTGCGCAACAGGTTCAAGGTGCTATAGCACATTATTACTTTAATCAGGAAGCAATGTGGCGCAATCCATAAAATAAGTGAGCATTAATAAGGTTGGTTGAAATATAGTCCATCAGATTTAATTAAGCATTAATTTGTCTTCAAAATTTATTGCTCAGAAGGTAAATAGAGGAGACGTCTCTATTGCTGCATAGTTAACTACCAGTCTGCCAATATTTAAGGATGCTTTTATTTAATTTTAGTTTATTTTGTTTTCCCTGATTATTCATATTTATATATTAATTAATAACACCCATAAATGCTGGCTGGCTATAAATAATTTGCACCAAATACACTCTCACATGCCCTAGAATAGTTTTGTTTCTTTTTCTTTTTCTAGAAAAACAATAAAAGGAAAAAAAGTGTATACTGAAGGCACATATATAGTTTCAGATTACTGGGCCTTTTGAGTTTGAGTTGATGCAATGAATTTTGTTTAAAGAAAAGTGGCTGAGGTTATGATTGAGCATTGAGACCTAACTTTACTAAGTTTTTTAGCTACGTACCTTTTATATTTGATGGAACAAGTTACCATAAAGTTTGCATATTATTTGCGACAATTAGCCTCAGTTAAACTGTTTAGTGTCCTCACTAATTAGCATATACTAATTATCGAGTTAGTTTGAACAAACTACTCAAAATCGTATTTTTACGGTTGATGTTACACAAAAATAACCATTAGCATATGAAATACATTTCATTATAAAGTATGAATTTAAAAGACATAAATTCTTGTGTGGTGCAACTAACTATTAGGCAGGTCGACCCGTCATACTTTATGAACAAAAAATTCATACTTATGCTATCAAATGTCATACTTCTGTATATGAAAATATTTTTGTATGACATTTCTACCAAAGATATACATGTTTGTGAATATATTATGTCGGCTAATGGTTTGACCGACGTAATACAAGTCTACTAATGTAAATAAAAATATAACATTTAACAGTATAAATATTAAAATTTGTAGAAAAGGTATAATAGTCAATTATCTTAATTGTTAGATCGTTTAACAGCATTTGTGGTATTTTAATTATTTTAAAGCAAAACTTCAATATAAATCATGACATTCACTTCAATTGAAATTGGCAGGGCACCTGTGTGGAGCTTTCAAGCTAGAATTTTAATTTGAAATTTTTGTCTAGATTGATTAGAAAGTATGATTGAATCTTATCGAACTTTAAACTTTGTGTTAGTTACAACAAGAAGTTATGTTATGTGGTAGTTTTATTCTTGTTAGTTACAACAAGAACTTTGAGCTCGAACCTAACGAATGGAGCTCACGAGCAACTCATTTGTTCAACAGCTCTACAACAAATAAGCTTCAAGGGTAATTTTGATAATTCACCAACCTTTTTTCAGAATTTGAAAAAGAAAAAAATCGAAAGCTTATCTACTATTTCATCACTTGAAAGTTGCCTTTGCTTTTAATATCTCAATCTGATGGCAGTTAGGGTTTTAATGAGATTTTAATTGCTTTTTTTTCCTTGCATATGTAATATGTTGTTCAACAACAATGTCAGCAATGAATGTATCTATTTAACATATATTGCAGTGGTTGCAAATAATAAATTGAAAATTTTCATTCTTCCAGCAAACTTCTTGTGATAACTTTCCCCTCACAATCAATACAAAAAATTTCCCTTCCCCTGAGATTTAATTTAACACTTATCTTCTACCACACCCCTCCTCTTTAAATACAATTAATATTTATCCTTTTCTATTTATTATTTATTTGCCCCCCTCTATTTCTCAAACCTATTCAACTATATCTACTCCAATTTGTATCCATATTCAATTCTGGAATTTAATACAGCCCTGTTCTTTCATGTCCCCCAATTTTCGCTCCATCTATAAATACCCCTTCAATGAACAAAATTAAAAACACAACCANNNNACAAAATCTTAGCCTCACAATCCAAAAGTTTCTTGCATGCAAAATTTGAAGTTTATTTCCTCTTGAAAGGTAATCACAAGCTTTTTTTTTATATATATATTTTACTGTTCCATTGAATATTTCCTCTTAATTATTATTATTGTTATATTTTATTTTTTTTAGTTAAAGAGAAAAAAATGAACTACAAGTGTGAGAGCCCAAATCTGGAGTTGAAACTGAAATTGTCTCCTCCAAGGGACCACCGGCGGGCCCTGTCTCCAAATGGGCCGGACTCTTCAGCCGAGATATCGCCAAGAAGCTCGTGTGTGTCCTGTGAGGAAAGCCCAGTGAGCCCAGTTTCCAGATCCATGATGCTCGTGGGCTGCCCAAGGTGCCTAATGTATGTTATGCTGTTTGAGGAGGACCCAAAATGCCCCAAATGCAAGAGCACTGTTTTGCTTGAATTTATGCATGATAGGACAAGGAGAGTATCACTCAAGAAGTGAAAAGTCATTAATAGCATGCAGAAAATGTTGTACTAATTATGTATTGAAATCTTGATTTTGCTTAACTTGGATTTTTCTTTTTTTGTTTTGGGATAATTACGAAATGACCATAATGTTAATAATAATAATAATAATAATAATAATAATAATAATAATCACTACCCTAATAGAAATTACAAATATCCCTGTTTGGTTGTTTATGAAAAAGTCAACGAGGAAATAAGGGGATAACTTTCAAATGAAAAGTTTGGCTTGGTTTTTGTACATCCTTTTGTTGGATGAATATTTAGACCCTTCAATTGATCATGCTTTTGATTCAAAATTTTCTTTTTCCTCTTTTGAGGATAATTGCATTTTTTTCCTTTTTTTTCAAAAAAGGATAATTGCATTTGCCACCAAACTATTTCTAAATCAACCTCTGTTTGGTCCATGGAGTAAAATGCAAAAACAATTTCCCCTATAGAGCCTACTATGTGTATCTTGAAAGTAAATGTGCAAAGAGCGTATATAGTAAGCTAATAACTTGGAGGGGCAAAGTGCAATTGAATTAAAACCCTTCTCGGTTAGACTCCTAATAAATGTCCAATTTCATTTCCTCATACTAAATGCAACCAAATGCAGTTGCACCCAACTCTTTTAAAGCCATACAATGCCGTGAGCTATAAACATAGGAGGCTTTAAATCTCTTATTCTAAAATCATATTTTAATTTTTGTTTTAGATGAATGACACAAATATGATTTTGAAATTACCATAGACACATTTCATTCATCCAATGAATGAAACGAGAATTGTAACATAATTTTGAAACATCGTATGTACTTGAACAAAACAAATTACATCATGAAATCTACAACTTTTAACATATTAAAATTCAAATTTTAAACAACCTTAATGTACGGGTTGTGGCCAAAATCACAATAGCACAAGTGCATTTAACATCTTTTATCAAGTTTCAATTCCAAATGCCAAAAAAG
>BKCP01006016.1:114691-141403 GCA_008636005.1 Striga asiatica | reverse complement strand
AAGAATTCTTGAACTGCAATTGGTTCTTCGTTTCGAAAAATACGATATTTTTTAGGATAATTATGCTAATTAATTTTCATTTAAGATGTAAAACGAGTCATGTCGGTTTCGTACAGTGTAAATGCACAAAATTGACACAGCAACAAACACTCGTGCTAGTACAATTTAATGTCAAGTTCCAAATAATTACTCCCTCCATTTTGAAATATAAGGCATTTAAGGTTATTGCACAAATATTAAGGAGACATTAATTAATGAATAAATTGACTAAATTAACCTTATTTACTCTAATCACAACCACTCCACACTTCCTTAATTTCAACACAATGAGGGTATATTTGGAAAAAAATGCAAAAATTTGTCTTGATTTTTGAGCGCGCCTTATATTTCAAAAAAAATGAGAAATCTTTATACGCTTTATATTTCAAAATGGAGGGAGTAATATGAAAAACCGACCACATATATAAGAAAATGACTGATTTTATATCTCTAACTAAAGGATCCCAAAATATTAGATTATATGTAAATAGGTTTACTTGTATGCATTAGAATAAATGTAGTTAGGTTTACTTGTATTTTGTGCTTCAAGACTTGTACCCTTTATTCCTCATTTACTTAGGATTAAAGTCCATCATATAAAAGGGACTCTAACCCTAATTGTACACAACTTTTCGCCTTTCCATTTTTCAGATAATGAAATCTTTCCTCTCGTGTTGTATTTCATTTTTCTCTCGCTGAGTTCATTCAAATCTTTACATGGTATCAATCGCTCAGATTATTTGATCCTTTCCTAATTTCCGCTGCATTTCATCTTCTTTGACCCAAATTAATCGATTTCTATTCGATTTTTTGGATATTTTTCGGCAATTTCTCTTGATTTGTCGATTCTGTTTTGCGATTTGGGGATTCTATCGATCACCACTGCTACATCGCTCATTTCGTTGATTATTGCGAGCACGCGTCTCCGATCCTTTACTGGCTCAACCGATTTGTGTTACATCTATTTGATCACACCGGCTCCATCTGATTTGCACCAGATCCGTTCGATTCACACCGTCTCCATCTGATTTGCACCAGATCCGTTCGATTCACACCCGATCTACACTGCTGAACTCTGATTGTTGCCATTATGCCGAATCCAACTGATGATCCGACATCACCATTTTTCCTCCATGCGAGTGATAATCCGGGTGCTTTAATCATCGCTGAACCATTCACTGGCGACAACTATGTCTCGTGGTCTCGTTCAGTCTCTATGGCTCTCAGCGTGAAAAACAAACTAGGGTTTGTTGATGGTACAATTTCTGTTCCTAATCCCTCTGCTAGTCCTTCTGATTCTCTTGCTTGGGTACGTGCGAATAATTTGGTGTTATCATGGCTTCTGAACTCTGTCACTAAAGAAATTCGTCAGTCATTGTTATTTTTCTCTGTTGCTAAGGATGTTTGGGATGAAATCAAGTCTAGATATGCTCTATCTAGTGGTCCTAGGGTTTTCCAACTTGAAAAATCCCTAAGTACTATGGACCAGGGTTCTATGTCTATCACTCACTATTACAACTCTTTTAAATCGCTGTGGGATGAGTATGTTACCTATAGACCTGTTTTTCGATGTACCTATGGTGCTCTCAACTCTTGTACTTGTAACATCCTTGATGCAATGATCACAGCTCAGCAAGATGACTCAGTCATGAAATTTCTTATTGGTTTAAATGACACATATTCTTCTCTTAGAAGTCATTTTTTACTGTCATCACCCCTGCCTTCTCTGTCAAAAGTTTACTCCCTTCTCCTCCAAGAAGAAAGCCAAAGGTCTTTACATATTTCGAGTAAACCTATTGATTCTGTGGCTATGCTTGCCAAGGCACCTCAATTTCAGAACAGATACAACAAACCACCACTTTCAAAAGATAAACCAAAGCAGAAATGCTCCCATTGTGGTTACAACCATTCAGTTGAAAATTGCTATCAAATCATTGGCTATCCACCTCATTGGAAAGGTCCTAAAGGTCCTAGGAAACATCCTGACCTTGTATCTGCTAACTCTGTTGTCAGTCATCCTCCTATTTCTGATAATTCTACCACTGACACTTTGTTTCATGAGTTCCTTGAATTTAAAAAATCTTATGATAGCAAACAGGGAGTTGGACTTCCTCATCCTGCTCCTATGGTTGCTACTGCTCATGTGAATCCTGAAACTTCAGGTATAACTGCTAACTCAGTTTTTACTAATAATACTGACAAGTTTGTTTGGATACTTGACACTGGTGCATCTGATCATATGATATGTGACATCTCATTGTTTACATCTCCCCCATCCCCCATTTCTATTCCTATTAATCTTCCTAATGGTCAAAAGGCTTGTGCATGCCATGTGGGACAAATAAATTTGGGACCTAATCTTGTGCTGCACAATGCTTTATTTGTTCCTACCTTTAAATTTAACCTCATCTCTATTTCAAAACTAACATCCACTAACAACTGTGTGGTCAATTTTTTCTCCTCTCACTGTATTGTGCAGGAAACAACATCCAAAAGGATGATTGGTTCTGCTGAAGCTAGAAATGGCTTATATTTTTTAGATTTGCATAGTCCATCTTCTGTAATTTCATGTAACAGCAGTTCCACTTCAAATATTGTTTCCAATTCTGAACTATGGCACAATAGACTTGGACATCTTTCATATCATAAAATGCCTTCATTACAGTTTTCTGATATTTCTTGTAAACATCTTGCTGCTAAACCATGTGATGTATGCCATTTCTCTAGGCAAAAGAAGTTACCTTTCTCTGTTAGTACTTCTATTGCATCTTGCATTTTTGAATTAATTCACTGTGACATATGGGGTCCTTTCTCTGTTACATCTCATTCTGGTTTCAAATACTTCCTCACTATTGTAGATGATTTCAGTAGAACTACATGGATTTACCCTTTGCATTCCAAAGCTGATACTAAAAACCATTTATTGCATTTTCATAATCTTGTAAAAACTCAGTTCAACACTACTATCAAAACAATCAGAACTGATAATGGCAAGGAATTTCTTATGCATGATTTTTTCTCTTCTTTGGGAAACATCAAACTTCTTGTGTTGAAACTCCCCAACAGAATGGCAGAGTTGAAAGAAAACATCAACATCTTTTAAATGTTGCTAGAGCATTATTATTTCATGCCCACTTACCTCTTGAATTCTGGATTGATTGCATTTTGGCAGCAGCTCATATTATTAATAGAATTCCTTCTATCATTTTACAAAACAAATCCCCTTTTGAAATTTTATACAACAAAACCCCCAGTTATGATCATTTGAGAGTAATTGGCTGTTTATGTTATTCTTCAACTATTTCTTCTCAAAGAACAAAGTTTGACAAAAGAGCATCCAAATGCATCCTTCTTGGTTATCCACTCGGTTGTAAAGGCTATAGACTTTAAAACTTGGAAACCAAGAAAACATTGATTTCCAGAAATGTGTTCTTCTATGAAACTGTGTTTCCTTTCCAGAATAAAGCTCCATTTTCTCACAGCTCCCTTTTTCCTGCCCCACCCAACTTTGTTCATGATTATCCTATGGTTGACAACACAAATATCCACCTAAACTTACCACCAAATAACTCAGACTCTACATCTACCTCAGACACTACAAATAATATTACTATTATTCCTTCAGAAACTGCCAACCCTATTATTATCTCTCCTGTGCAACCCCCACAACCATCTTTACCTCCCTCAGAAACCAGAAAATCTACTAAAAACAGAAAACCACCTTCTTATTTGTCCATATACAATCATTCTGTACCTCATTCTTCCAACTATACCTCAATTCCATCACAGTTGAACACATCTGGAACATCCATTTATCCCATTTCTTCATATCTTTCAACAGAAAGGCTCAATGAAAACCATAAATGTTTTACAGCATCTATTTCTTCAACTACTGAGCCAAAAACTTATAAACAGGCTTCAAAAGACCCCTTATGGGTTGATGCTATGCATAAAGAAATAGAAGCTCTTGAGAAAACAAACACATGGGTCTTAACTACTCTTCCACCCAATAAAAACTGCATTGGATGTAAATGGGTTTTTAGAATCAAATACAACTCTGATGGTACTATTGGCAGATACAAAGCAAGACTTGTAGCCAAAGGCTACACCCAAGAAGAAGGTTTGGATTACTTTGACACTTTCTCTCCAGTTGCTAAAATCACCACTGTCAGAACCTTACTTGCTATTGCATCAATTAAAAATTGGAACCTTCATCAATTAGATGTCAACAATGCATTCTTGCATGGTGACTTAGATGAAGAAATTTATATGTCCCCTCCCCCTGGCTATGAAACCACAAATCCATCACAAGTTTGTAAATTAGTCAAAAGCCTATATGGCCTTAAACAGGCATCTAGGCAATGGTTTCATAAACTAACAACTTGTCTTTTGGATTTTGGTTATACCCAGTCATCTGCTGATTGTTCCTTATTTATTAAATCTGAGAATGATTCATTTACAGCACTGTTGGTCTATGTAGATGACATCATACTTGCAGGTAATGACATGGCAGAGATTAACAAGGTAAAATCTCATTTAGATACCTGTTTTACTATTAAAGACCTGGGAACATTAAAATATATTCTTGGCATAGAAGTTGCACAATCAAATAAAGGCATCAACATCTGTCAAAGAAAATATGCTCTTGATATCTTAGAGGACACAGGTTTTTTGGGTTCAAAACCAGCTAATTCACCTATGGATTCATGTCTTAAACTTACAGCTACTTGTTCTGTTGATACTGATTATGTAGATGCCACTTCTTATAGAAAATTAATTGGCAGACTTCTTTACTTAACTATCACTAGACCAGATTTATCTTTTAGTATACAGGCTCTCAGTCAATTCCTGAACAAACCCACTCAGCAGCACCTATCTGCAGCTCATAGGGTGTTAAGGTACATAAAAAACACTGCAGGCCAAGGTATATTCTATCCTAGAGATTCTCCTTTACACTTATCTGGTTTTTCTGATAGTGATTGGGCTGGTTGCATAGATACTAGAAAAAGTATAACTGGTTATGCTTTCTTTATTGGTTCTTCCTTAATATCCTGGAAATCTAAGAAACAAGTTACTGTGAGTAGATCATCAGCCGAGTCTGAATACAGAGCTCTAGCCTCTGCCACCTGTGAGGCACAATGGTTACTTTACCTTTTACATGATTTAAATATTACTCATACTGCCCCTGTTGATTTATTTTCAGATAGTAAGTCAGCCATTGCCATTGCCAAAAACCCCATACAGCATGAAAGAACCAAACACATTGAAATTGACTGCCACTTGATCAGAGAGAAGCTAGCAAAAGGAGTTATCAACCTACAGCATGTCTCCTCTCAAAACCAAGTTGCAGACATACTCACCAAACCTTTGGGGGTTCAAGTGTTTCAACAAAATTTATCCAAGATGAACATGCTGAACATCCATGTTCCTCTTGCGGGGGGGTATTAGATTATATGTAAATAGGTTTACTTGTATGCATTAGAATAAATGTAGTTAGGTTTACTTGTATTTTGTGCTTCAAGACTTGTACCCTTTATTCCTCATTTACTTAGGATTAAAGTCCATCATATGAAAGGGACTCTAACCCTAATTGTACACAACTTTTCGCCTTTCCATTTTTCAGATAATGAAATCTTTCCTCTCGTGTTGTATTTCATTTTTCTCTCGCTGAGTTCATTCAAATCTTTACACAAAAATTCGGGGTAAAAGAGAAACCACGTGAAATATTGACTACACATATCACTATATCTGAGTCATAGATGCCAATCAATAGGAGAAGGAAAAAGGATTCTGAAAGATTACATCAATATTATGGATGAAAAGTACGTACAACAGTGGAATGGTATTGTTTTCAGGTTTTAATCAACAGTAGAACACTCCGAAAACCATAAAAATATGAAAAAGAGGATATCAAAATTATGCAAGCGGTGTCGATCTGTATATCTTTTTTAACAAAAATGCACAATGATGCTATGAAATGTCATACTTTTCTTCGTGTTGTTTTTTAAAACATGAAATTTCAGTTTGAAAGTATGAATATTTTTTGAAAATGTGTGATTTTCTAAGCGGTATGTCTGCCTAACAACCATGAACCATCCTATTGGCACAAAAATGACTTTAGGAGTAACCAATGAGATAAAGACTACAACTAAACACAAAATTTATAAAGGCTTCGATCACTAATCAAATGATGAAATTCTTAGACATGTTAATGTAATGTAGGTAAAGAGCCCCTTTGGACACTAGAACTGACCTAAAAAAATTGAATAATTTGCACAACAGGAGGCAAAAGAACAAAATGTACAACCACTTCTTCAAGATATGTTGTGTATAATATCAAGATGCGTTTACTTATCTATTTCATTTTCTTCTCCGTTCTTGGATTTCCACAGATTCATACGTAGTTTTCTAAAAAAAAAAAAAAAAATTGTCAGAGTAAAAAGGGAAACCGCATGTTCACGCTGCAAATATTTCTTATTTGGGAGTACTCAGTGTGATATCAGCTTTTGTGAAGCAGTTGAAAATCAGCTTAAAGTAGGAATCACAAGGGAAAAAAGAAAAAACAGCTGGAATTTAAGCTCAATTAATTGTTTATGTTAGCAACCTTCATTACAACAAAATGCCTATAAGAATAAGATAAGCATTTAACAGTAAGGCAGCAGCAGTACCTCTGGCGGTTTCAAACAAGAACACAACATCCAGCCTTGCATCAAGAATGTCTCTTTGCACTCATGCTCTTGCATGATCTTTCCCTTCTCGGCTTTCGCAAGCTGCAGCTTCTCAATATTGAATTCATTTATTGTTGTCGTTCACATTGAGGTTATGCTGAACTCGTAGTTTTTCAAACACATTTAACATAAAGAAAAATAAAAATAAAAAATTTCCACACCATTCATAGCAAAACCATTCCTGTTCAAATGTTCCATGAGCATACTTTGACACTCAAACCTCATCAATAAATAACTCTTACTAACAAGTAACAACAC
This sequence comes from Striga asiatica, assembly GCA_008636005.1. Lineage (NCBI taxonomy): Eukaryota > Viridiplantae > Streptophyta > Magnoliopsida > Lamiales > Orobanchaceae > Striga > Striga asiatica. The sequence continues at coordinate 134,378 of BKCP01006016.1, read as the reverse complement.
ATATGTGACAAGTTAGCAAAATCTCGTGCAGAACAACTATAGCGCGCNTCCCCAACCAAAAAAAAAAAACAAAAAAGAAGAAAAAAAAAATACGAAAAGAAATAAAGAGTGAGTTTTGAACTAAACAAATAATATACTCCTGACAAAACCCGTCAACACTCGATGCGAACGGCCCCACTTTCAGACGACACGAACTTGGGCTTTCGTTTGACTTTGACCAGGCACTGCACGACATCCCCAACCCGAAAATCGGCCCAATCCTTGATGACGAGGCCACACTCGTTGCCCTTGCCCACGGCATCCACATCGTGCTGCTCTCTCTTGAGAGACGCGCAACAGCCCTCGAACAAAGTCTCACCGCTCCTCAGGAGCCTCAGAGTGGCTGACTTGCTCACCCGGCCATCAACCACTCGGCATCCCGCAATCTTGAAATCGTCCCCTTTGCCTTTGCCCTTCCCCTTGACTTCGAATATGTTGAGCACTTGGGCCTCACCTGCTACCTCAGTCTCCAGGGTCCCTGGGGCCCGCTCAACGATCAGATTTCCGATGTCTTCAAGGAGATGGTAGATCACACGGTGCAGTACTATCTGCATTTTTTTTTTTTTTTTTTTTTTTTTGTTGATGGTATTATTTTACGCAGATGGAGTGTTAAGGATAAGGAGTATAGATTTGGGAATAAGATTTTTCGAAATAGGAAAGAAATTAAGTTGTGGTTTCTCTTTAATTCTTACTGAAAAAAAATAAAATAAAATAATGATCTACGCTAAGGGGTGATTTGTCAAACAAGTACAATATCAGCGAATCACAACTGTCATTTTGTACATAGGCGAGCGAAAACAGAAGGGCACGACACAAAGTTATACCTTTATCTTGGCCTGGCTGGCTGCCTGGCTGACAGCATGAGCCAGATCCCGAACATTGAACCCCACGATACACGCGCCACACGCCTTCGCCATGTCCACATCTGACTGCGAGACAGGACCCACCCCAGCATGAATGACCTTCACAAGTACCTGTCATACCAAAAAAGAAAAAAAAAAAAATAATAAAAATCCAAAGAGAGTCACATACTTTAAATATGTAGATACAAAAGATACGCTCTCGAAAGCACAAATGTATCCCATCCCACCAAAAAAACAAAAATAAGAAACGCAAACCTGTGGACTGTTCAAACTCTTCAAGGCATCACTAACCGCCTGCACGGTCCCCTGCACGTCGCCTTTCACAATAATCGGGACCTCAACCGTCTTGCTTTCCTCCTCCGAATCATTACCCTCACTCTCATTGTTTCCATCCTCGGAACTCTTCCTTCCCTTCTTCTCTTCCTCCTCCTTCAGCTTCAGCTCCCGCCTCAGCCTCCTATGCTCCTCACCCTCCAGCCTCCATTTCTCCACGCCTTCCTCCTCCAACTTCCGCCTCTCCTTCTTCTTTCTTCCCTCACTCAGCATCCGAGCCCTCTCCTCAGACACAACAACCACAATATCATCCCCAGCCATTGGAAGCCCCTTAAGGCCCTCGATCTCGATTGGCATAGAAGGGGTGGCCCGCAGGATCATATTCCTTGACATGTCCCGAATGCACCGAATCTTTCCCCACTCAGACCCAATAACGATGTCCTGACCGCAGACAAGTGTCCCCTTTTTCACAATTGCGGTGGCTAGTGGACCTCGGCCTTTGTCGACCCTGGCCTCGACAACATAGGCCTGGGCTGGCCCATCCACACGAGCCTTGAGGTCCATTAGCTCGGCCTGGAGGAGAAGGGCCTCCTCCAGCTGATCCAACCCAGTTTTGTTCACTGCAGACACCTCGACGACCTGAAGATAAGATGTGAACAAGAATATGTATAAAACAAAATATAAGATATACTCCATCCGTCAACATAGATAGGCGCCCACAAAAGTTGCTTTTCATGTAGTCTATAGCTAACAGTCGTCACTCGTTACCATTTCACCCCTAATTTCAAATATTTTTTGGGATCACACACCTCCATTCGCATAGACTAACATTACGGAAAACGAGTGGACAAAAGAAAAGTAATAAATTAGGCATAGTCATAAAATGAAAAATGCTGCCATAATTCAACTGCATTAGCCAATATTTTCTTTTCTGTGTGAAAATAGCTAAATAAGTACCATACAAAAAAATAATATAATTAAGTCTTGTCGATTTATTTTGTAAAACACATGTACATATACATAAAAATCGAAAAAAAAAAGGATGGGAGGTCAGTTACGAAGCAGATATACCCACGGAAAAAAAAATGCAAAATGCCATAATTCAACTGTATTAACCAAGATTTTCTTATTCTGTGTGAAATAGCTAAATACAATTCTTGTCGATTTTTTTATTTTTTTTTTTTAAATACATGTAACACATATACAAAAATCGAACAACTTAAAATAAAATGTGAGGTCAGTTACGAAATAGATATACCCACGGACCTGGACATCTCCACCCATCTCCTCCAGCATCAAACCCTCAGATGCCAGCTGGACCTTGACCCTCTCCGGGTCCGCATCCCGCTTGTCACACTTATTGATAGCGACAACAACCGGAACACCAGCAGCCTTCGCATGGGCCATAGCCTCGAGCGTCTGGGGCATCACGCCATCGTCAGCAGCCACCACAAGCACTACAACGTCAGTGACTGCAGCCCCACGAGCCCGCATGGCGCTGAAGGCTGCATGACCTGGCGTGTCGAGGAAAGTGATGGCTGCGCCCGACTGCATGCCGACGACAAATGCACCCAAGTGTTGGGTAATGCCGCCAGCCTCCCTGGCGGCAAGGGACGTCTGGCGGAGGGCATCGAGAAGGGACGTTTTTCCGTGGTCCACGTGGCCCATGACGGTGACTACTGGTGGCCGTGGCAGGATTTCTACGCCCTCGTCTGAGTGTAGCCTGTGCACATTTATCCCGACTTCCTGAAAATATGAGTATCCGGTGGTTATGAATACATGGACAGAGAAAAATAGTACAGAAGCCGCACTTAGCGTTCGGGAAAATAAAATGTTGGATTTGAGTTCATACAACTTTGAGAACATCATGCAGGAAAATTAACCGGTGAGTGTTTGTTGTGTCTGAACTCCATAATATATATAGATTGCATAGACGGTGAGTGTTTGTTGTGTGTCTGAGAATGTGTGTGTATGTGTGTAAGAGAGAGAGAGAGTGAGCGAGAGAGAGAGAGAGAGAGATCATTCTAAAACTCTTCAACACAAGTTTCTTTCTAAGGACTCTTCAAGAACATATAGAATTGCATCATTGTACCATTTTCACTCATAAAATTAGTGATTGATCAAGAATCAGAGCACAACATGTCGTAATTTCGAGGAATTAATACCATTGCAACCAGCTCAGCTATGTCGATGCTGAGACCGTCAAACTCTGAATCGGCTTTCTCACCGACGTTCACAATTATGTTTTGAATGGTCGGTATAGACTCTCCACAACGTTTAGCAAGCTCCCCGATAGTAATGCCTTCGAATATTTCGATCGTCTTATCCGGCAAAGACTTGGCAGCCCTTTTCAGCTTGGGAGGCACATAAGGAGTTTCGACCGGAGGTTTGTTCTCTTTTTTTCTCTTGGAGAACTTGCCGCTGAAGGATTTCACTCGCTTAGAATTTTTTAAACGCAATGAATCATCCTCCTTTCTCTTGGCGAGAAGCTCCCGACTCGCGTGCAGATGCCTTGAGAGGAACAATGTGTGTATGACATGGTTAAATAACTAGGCACTGCATAAGGTATCAAAGACCAAAAGAAAATATGCAAGATGTCGAACAACGAATAGAATAACATACTTTAAAAATATGCAAATATTCGAGATATAATCGAGAGTGATCCTTGGATAGTTTGGTATATCATTTTTTATGAGTGACTTAAGTGTTGCTGCTCACTTACAGGTGGATTTTTACATGTGAACAAGAATTGGAGTGAAGTTGTTATGCACCTCCACATTTTCTTACTTTTACTTACACGCACACAGGTGAAAGTCCGAGGTCAAATATGCACTAATTGTATGCAACATTCCAGCCAACTACAAGGTCTGAATATAACATATGTACCAGGCTCCTACCTTGATAATTTTAAACCATAACCATATAATGGAGTAACATTGCTATCTAAGAGTATCATTGATGATCTGAATGAGGAAAACACAAAAGCTTAACACAAGTTCATGTATTACATACCAGCTAGCATAAAGAATATCAGGTAAAAAGTATGTCCTCTTTTCATGTACATCATGTGTAAATGCAAAATATAATGATTTAAAGTCAAAAGTTAAAAAATAAACTTCCTAACGACCAATTAGACAAAACTAGGACTAATCATGGTCTCTAATGCATGATATAAGTATGCTTGACATAAGTCGTAAAATTCAAATTCATCTCTAGGGAGAGGTGGAGTTTGGCTTGTCACTTGAAACAGAAAAGAGAACTCTAGCAAATTATGGACCAATAAAAAGATTGAAACGGTTCAAATCCGCCTGTTATAGATGATAGAAACAATTTTAAAGTATGTAACTGCCTGAAAAGCTGTTATACCACTCTCCCTCTACTGACAATGATATTGGCACCAGAGGCACATTTAACCTAAAACAAGATTATCTCTCAAGCACCCATCGTTGCCTTATGACGAAACTCAACAGTGATGGACATTGTGAAATAAATAGCACAGTAAACTTAAATAAATAGCAAAGTAAGCTTAATTACCGAATTAACCACACGCTAGGTCCAATGGTAACATCTTTATAGGCAGCAGCGGGATTTGTGGGTTGGCAAAATCCTGAAACACATAAGATATCGAAAGGTAACCAACAACATTTATTCTATAAATATTTCTTCCCACTAACAAAAACTACCAACAGTGCTGCATTCTACCAAGTTAATCATATTTCTAAGAGACCAGTGTTCCAACAACATGTCACAATAAACAAGGAGGAATATTAAAAGAAAAAAGAAAAAGAAAAAAATCCTTTACAGAGTGAAGTGCCAACCTTGCTTGTCCACGTTCCCTGATAGAGAGATGCTACTAATTTTCAATAACCAATATATACACTACAGACTAACAAGAGGAACCAAAATTACACAGATATAAAAGAGTTTAACTATGAAAAAGTATAAAATAAGAAACCTTAATGCAAATAATAATTGTTTACCGTGTAAAGGCCTCACTGTAGCAGATAGCAATTTGGCAGAATCTTGAACTCCACATTTTGAAACTGATGCTACAGCAGATACTTTGGCAAGATTAGCAGAAAAGCCCTGCAAAACGATCCACACGAAAATAGTTAAAACTTCAAGAGATGGGCAAATATCATCTTCCATGAACAGAGAAAATACTGATGAGGTAAAACAGAAGAATTGAACAAAAACTGTAGGCGCCGAAACTGATGTTCTTAACAGCCACAAAATGAACAAAATCACTAAATAGAAAACGTACAAAGAAATTCTAAGATTGGCGATAAGTATTTAGGATAATAAGATAAGATGTAAAAGTCCGGTCTTTTGGAAGATGGAGGCGCATAACAGATACGAGAAAAAGAAAAAAAATGGCTCGCCTTTTTCCCTAGAGCTCTCCACGCCATTGACGAGAACACCGGTCTGTAATAATCAGTCTTAGAAATTGAAACAAAAGAAAAAGAATCAAATAGAAGCCTACTTCTGCAGTTGCTTTCTGATTAACGGCGACGGGCCGGCGACGCTCGGTGCACGACCGGGAAATGGATTCGGACAGTCTGACCCTCGCGATGAGGATTTTCTTCTTGGTATTATTTTTTATATTTTCTTTATTTTGCATTTACTTCAATATATAATTCCCTGTTACTATAGAGTTTTTCTATTGGTTGAATTTATTAGACAATTTTGTAACTAAATTATTGTGAAAATAGCTATTATCAACCTGAAATAATGTATACTAAATTTTTCTTTTCTTACTATTAATTCAAAAGTTATATCTATCTATATACTAATATTATATGTATGTAAAATTTTAGGAAAATCATGTATGAAAACGTATTTGTTTTTCATTCTTTTTTAAGTTATTTATGATAATAAATTGTTACATTTAATATTAATTAGGTTATGATCCAATTTTTTTTATTGTTCTATTATATAATAGTTAATACGAACCTTCTGTTGTCAGGTACTCCTTGTACCTACATAGCATCAGATACTCCCTTTATCACCATTAGATTTGTTGACAACCGACTTGATTTATCAAGATTAAAAGAAAATTTATTGATTATGCTCTCTCTGGCTCAATTCCTACAACAAATTTAGCGCACCTCGGTGCAAAGAGACAATTACCGACCTCACATATATAAATGACAACCGACCTACTCAAGCTGGTAAACCGACTTCGCGTAAAAGTCAATGAATCGACTTCGCGAATATTCTTCCCTGAAGGTTATCCACTTAAGCCAAGGTTCGAGGTGACTGAATCCCAAAGCTGGTGACAAGGATCGTCCCTGATTGGGCCACCTATCAAAACAGTAATTATTGTTGTCCCCTCATTATACTACAGACCGCTTCAATGAAGCTGTTCAATATTAAATGCGATCTGATCTACCTCGTACGAAAAAGTCAAATGCACCGTACTATAAATAGCAGAATTTATGATTGTACGGGGATCTTTTTACGCACATGGTACACGGAAGAACAAAACAGCTCAGTTATATACAAAAACCGACCTCCTGTACATTTAAACAGATAGCAATAATACAATAATTTTCATTGCTTTTACTTTAATTACATTCAGCTACTGTTTATTATCGTTGTTAATTTTCATACAACAACAGATTGGCGCTAGAAGGGGGGCCTCATAAGTTATTTGAGGTTAATCTTCGATATCCTATACACAAAACACATACCTCCGCCAACTAAACTTTATATTACAATATTATGGCAAGTTCTGGACGTCAAGAAAGGAATCCAAAAGTTGGAACCAGTCGATTTCCTGCTCAATCAACTGAGGGAATAATTGCTCCTTCTATGACTCTTGACTACTCTGTTTTGTTCCAAGACCCAGAGTTTATAAGAAATCTCTCTGATTTCATGGCTCAGACAAGACCAGGGCCGTCTATTACTATTCCTGGTCACACAACTGCTCAAACCAATCCAATAAGGCAACAAACGCCGCCAGTTCAAGACCATAATACACATGTTGTGGCTTCTCATGCTACCTCTCAGCCACGAACTCAAGCCCAACAAAGGGAAGAAGTACATGAACAAGGTCACGGTGATATTCCTGTCGTTCATAATTTACCAGAAGGCAATATACAAGAAATAACTGCCGAAAGCCATTAAGGACATTATCGACAGCCTCCGCCGCCGGCAACATCGCAATCTGATAGACATTCCAACTTGCGCCATACCGTTGAAAGAAATCGTCTTAGGCATGAGTAAATTGAACTGGAAACTCAGCGCAAAAGAATTGCTGAGCTAGAAACTCGGCAGAGAGTCCATGGAGAATCTCCACGAAGAGCCTCGGATAATGTTTATCTAGGGGCAGAATCTCCTTTAGCCTCTCAACTCACTATGGAACCATTGTCTAGCAAAGTTAAAGTTCCGCAGATCGGTCTCTATGATGGGACCTCGGATCCATATGCACATCTTGGTCAATATACCTCATGGATGGATCTCCATGGAGCAATTGATGCACTGAGGTGTCGTATGTTTTCGTTGACTCTGGGACCTCGGGCTAAAAAATGGTACCACTCTTTACCTCATCATTCAATTTGGAAGTGGCAACAACTGAGGTCGGCTTTTCGATCTCATTTTATTGGGGCCCGAGTATCTTTGATCCCGAAAGAATCAATTGCCAACATTTTGTAAAAAGAAGACGAAGTGTGAAAGATTATATTGCACGATTTAATGAACGAGTTCAAAATATGGAGCAATGTCATCCAGAGACGTTGTAGTTGCTGCTATTGCAGGGTTAAAACCGAACTCTTTGTTTCGCTGGACTATATGCCAGAACAAACCGAACTCATTCCAAGAATTCTTAGCTTGGGCCCAGCAACACATAATTGCTGAAGAATCGATGTCAGTTCCGAACTTTGACTTCTCTTCTAATAAGTCAGAGTCGGACAGGAAGTAAAAAAGAAAAAGAACAAATTCTTCGGGAACAAACAGAATAAATCCCGGTTCGAAGGGCCTTCAAAGGGAAATCCAAGTGATCCTGAATCAAAAAAAGCCAAGGTCAAGTATGTAAATGATATAAGGACGAGTTACCAGACAATTTACTCGGCTGGAGCTGTAACCATTTTTGAAGAACTTAAAGGAAAAGGAATTCTTCCAGAACCCAACCTGTGAGAACTCCCAAAGACAAACTCGACAAACCCAAATACTGTTCATATCATAAGTCGGCAGGGCATAATACTGATGAATGTCTATGTTTACTCTCTGCTCTGTTAAGGCTCATTGGACATCCTTAAGTCCAGCGTTTTGCCAAAAATTTCAACTTCAAAAGAAAAGGGAGACCACAAGAGTTCCCTAATGACGAAGAGGACGAGGATAGACCTGTCAACCCGAAAAGAATAAGGCAAAGGGATAAAGAAGTCTTTACATTTCCTTCGGATGAAAACAGAGCTTCATCCTCAACAAACATTAAACGTTGAAAAGAGTTAATTCTCCAAATTCCCCTTGTTACAATAATGTTCCACAAATTAATAATAGTGATGGAAAGCCAAATGGATCGCGTCGGCAGACAAAGGCTTATGCTCGACAAGCATACAATTCGGGCAAAGCCATTCTAGCAACTGATCTCAGAGACAAAATCAACGCTCGAAACAATTGTCCTATCACCTTTAATGTCGAAGACGCAAGTTATTTCGCACATCCACACCCTGATCCACTTGCTATTACTGCTCCAATTTGTGGAATACTTGTCCATAATATAATGGTGGGTACAGGTGCTTACTCCAGTATTTTAATGCTTCGAATTTTTTAACAAATGGGGATTGATCCCTCCGAGCTCAAGCCCTGCAAAGACCAAGTTCAAGGCTATAATGTAAGTATCACACCCACGCTTGGTGAAATCACTATGCCAATTCGGTTCGGAGTCCCTGAACAAACCTCGAAGGTTATCATGGAAACATTTAAGGTGATGGACATAAAAAATGAATATAATGCTATTGTGGGAAGAACTACCTTATATAAACTTCGTGCAGTTGTCTTAATTTTTCACTATGCTCTTAAATTTCCCACAAATAACTGAGAAGGAACTCTTTATGGCGATCAATATGAAGCCCGAGGAATGGCGTGGACCAAACCATGGATTGAACCTTCTCCAATGATACATATGGCAGGAAAACATCAATGAAGATTTGAGGAAAGTCTCTGAAAATCCACAGTCAACATTTGACAACTTGGTACTCGACAAAACTGAGATGGAAATAGAACATTCCGAGCTCATAACAAACTCGAAAGAAATATTACAAGATAATTTGATCCAAGACCGTGGACGGCGTCCTGGAAAAGAACCAACGAAAGAAGAGGATGAACTTGATCCACGGACTCAGTTTAAAGAGAAAAGTAAAATTGACCTAGCAGAACCGTCCGAAGAAATATAAACAATTTTTATTGACGAGCCAATCTGTGACAAAACCACTTCTAATTGGGGCCAATCTTCAAGAGCCTATAGGAACTCAACTTATTCAATTTCTCCGGGCAAACTCTGATGTATTTTCTTGGAAACATGAAGATATGAAGGGCATTGACCCCAAGGTGGCCAGTCACCGACTTAATCTCGATGCTGCCATAAACCAGTTGTTCAAAAGAGACGCAAGCTCGGCTCTGATTGACATAAGGCTTTAGAAGAAGAAGTCAAGAAGCTCATTGACAACAAATTCATTCAAGAAACGAAGTACCCGACTTGGGTATCTAATCCTGTGTTGGTCAAGAAAAGTAACGGCATGTGGCGACTTTGTATCGAGTTTTTCAACTTGAATAAAGCATGTCCCAAAGACAGCTACCCGTTGCCATGTATTGATTATATGGTGGACGCCACATCTAGACATGAATTGATGAGCTTTATGGAAGCATATCCGGGTTATAATCAAATCCCCATGGATCCTGAAGAAGCGGAACATACTTCTTTTTATTCTGCCCGAGTTCTGTATTGTTATACTATGATGTCGTTCAGTCTCAAAAATGCTGGGGCCACATATCAACGACTAGTTAACAAGATGTTCGCTAAACTCATCGGACACACCATGGAAGTCTATGTTGACGACATGTTGGTCAAATCAATCCATGCTGTCGACCACATCAATCATTTACAAGAAATGTTCAACATCCTCAGAGATTATTCCATGGTGTTAAATCCGAAGAAATGTACATTCGGAGTTGGTTCGGGCAAATTCTTAGGGTACATTGTCACTCAACGTGGAATTGAAGCTAACCCCTTAAAGATAAAGGCTATTCTTGACTTAACACCCTCCACATCGGTCAAAGGTGTTCAAGCTATTAATGGCCCACTTGCTGCCCTGAACAGATTCATATCTAAGTCAACTAATTATTGCAGACCTTTCTTTAAATCAATAAAGAAAGGAAATACTTCGAATGGACCGAAGAGTGTCAACAAGCCTTGGTCAACATTAAAGAAGCACTCGCACGACCACCGACTTTACAGAAGCCGGTTCCATATGAAATGTTGTACTTATACTTGGGAGTAAGTGAAACTGCTATTAGTGTTGTTCTCATTCAAGAAGAAGAACATCAACAATACCCTGTTTATTATATCAGTAAAGCTTTACATGAAGCCGAGTTGCGGTATTCACCTATGGAGAAGCTGGTTTATGCATTAATCACCGCAGCTCGGAAACTCTGACCTTACTTCCAGGAACACTCAATTATTGTCCTTACTTCTTATCCATTGAGACCAATCCTTCACCGACTTGATACTTCAGGAAGGATGGTCAAATGAGCAATCGAACTCGGACAGTATGATATTCATTACAAACCAAGGACCGCCATCAAAGCTCAAGTTCTTTCTGACTTCATTGTCGAATTCACTCCTGCAATCAAAGAAATAAATAATGACCGATCATGGGCTCTATATGTGGATGGCTCATCAACCCTGCAGCGACCTGGTGGAGGTATTGTCTTAGTTGACCCAAGCAACATGTTTTGCCATTCTATCAGATTTTTATTCCCAACTACAAACAATGAAGCTGAATATGAAGCTCTGTTTTCTGGTTAAACTTAGCGGAGTCCATGAATGTTACTAAGCTCAAAGTATTCTCCGACTCACAATTACTTGCAAATCAAATCAATGGAGAATTTGAAGTTAAGGAACCTCGGTTGGTACCGTATTTGGCACTTACGAAGCAAAAGATGTCTAAATTTGAAGTACAGCTGGAGCATATTCCCCGCTCTCAAAATGTTCCAGCTGACGCTCTTTCAAGACTCGCATCGAGCACTGACATGGAAAATGTTGAATATATCCAAGTCGGTCAACAAGAACTACCATCCACTTCAATTAATGAAGTAATGAATACCGAATTTCAGAAGGATCCGACTTGGATGACACCAATTATAGCCTATTTGCAAACGGGGGCCTTACCAGAAAACCCAAAAGAAGCTCGATCTCTTCAAATTCAAGTAGCTCAGTTTACTCTGGATAATGGAGTTCTTTATAAACGAGGATATTCAGTTCCTCTACTCAAGTGCTTAACCGAGCAATAATCAAGGTACGTGCTTGAAGAAGTTCATGAAGAAATATGCGGAAATCATCCTGGAGCACGAGCCTTAGTCTATAAAATCCTCCGACAAGGATATTACTGGCCGACTTTAAAGTTGGATGCAACAAACTGGGTTCGAAAATGCACAAAATGTTAAATATTTGCACCCAAAGTGAACCAATCACCAGAATCACTCAAGTCAATTAATAGTCCATGGCCATTTGCAAGTTGGGAATTGATCTGATCGGCCTACTCCAACCGGTAAAGGAGAAGTCAAATTCGCCATTGTTGCTGTGGACTACTTTACAAAATGGGCTGAAGCTAAACCTCTGGCAACTATCATTGAACAAAAAGTTATCGACTTTATCTGGAAATCGATCATCTGTCGATTTGGAATACCGAGTTCCATTATAACAGATAATGGCCGATAGTTGGAAGGGAAGATACTTAAAACCTTCTGTAAAGTTTATAAGATCAAACATTTCTTTTCCTCACCATACCACCAATAGTCCAATGGACAAGTTGAAGTTGTAAACAAGATAATCAAGAGCAGTCTCAAAACTCGACTTGATGCAGCAAAGGGGGCCTGGCTCGAAGAATTACCAAGTGTTCTGTGGATATATCGAACAACAGTTCGCACAGCGACAGGAGAAACACCTTTTTCTCTAACTTATGGGTCAGAAGCGATTATCCCTATTGAACTCAGATCTCTAACACACCGAGTTAAAAATTTCCATGATGAATCCAACTCAGAAAACCTGAAGACTAACCTCGATCTCATTGATGAATTACGCTCGATGGCTGAACTCAAGAATGCAGCTTAGAAGCAAAGAAGTGAGAGGTATATAAATACAAAAATAAAACCTCAACGTTCCGAGTGGCGAGCTAGTTCTCAAAAGAATTACTGGAGCAAACCCAGGGCCTTAAATCAAGTACTCCCAAAAGGTACCTATCGACTCTAACGTCCAGATGGAACTCCTCTTCAATACCCCTGGAATGCTGTCTATCTCAAGAAATACTTCCGGTAATGAAAATGCGACTATGTATACTTTTTGATGTAAAAAGAAGTTTATACAATGATATAGCTTTCAAAGCTTTAACCGGGTACTTCATCTCGGTAGGGTTGAACACTTATTACACCAAGTTTTTCAGCTTGGTAGGGCAGATATCCATCTTATATGATAACACTGAGCTCGTCAGTTCGGTAGGGTAGACCTTCAACCGAGCTCATCAGCTTGATAGGATTATACCCTTTCGGCAAAATTATCACCTTTATAATACCAAGCTTTTCAGCTTAGAAAGGTTAATAGCCCACTTCATTACCGAATTTTTCAACTCGGTGGACTAAGACTTTGGCTAACACCAAATCCTGAAGATGATATGGGAAGGTTAAAGTCTATTTTTTCACCATATTCCTATAAAGTCATTTGGTGAGGCCTGTTCCAAAAAATCAAACTGCCGACGTTTGAAATTTAAAAATTCAGCGAAGTAAACAAAATGTTGAATACATTAGTTCGAAACGAATAATGCCGACGTTCCATGAATTATCAATCGAGCTCAGAAACTGGGTAAGTATTTTGAATTATTTCACTCATTTTAACTCGATTATGATCATAAAGTAATTAACTTTTTTTCGACGTTACTAAACGTATGATAAATAATTTTCTTATCGGACATTTCAAATATATCATGTTCCGAGTTAAGTAAAATAATTTCTTAAATTATGATAACTTATCCCGAGTTCGAAACACTTGCAACACAATTAGCAAGTTCCTCATAGTTCAAAACGTAAAAATATTCAAGCAACTATCGAATGGACTAAAATTAAAATTTGTTCATTTATAAAAGAGTTGTTCAAATCTATTACATCATTCCAAAATAAAAGTGTCGAATCAAAATACTAAGTATGCCGACATACCTGCACACTCTAGAGAAACAAAACAAACAAAAGATAAAAGATAAAGCAAAAAAACAGAAATCAAGTTGACGACGCTGCATCATCATTACTCTTCTTTGAAGTCCCTGCGCCGTCATTTCCTTTATCAGCAGCCTTTGCCAGAACCTCGGCATCCTCTCTCTCAAGTTGCGCGAGCATTCCTTTACCAATGGTCTCTAGGACTTCATCTTCCTTAGCCCTGGTAGCATTAGTGATTTCCTCGTCGGTAACAGTGATATACTCATATATCATATCATTAACAGTGACTCTACCTTCGTCGACTATTGCTGGTTGATTCTCGCACTGAGTCAATTCTCGTATTTTACCTTCAGCAAAAGCGAGCATAGCCCTTCAAATTTGCTCGGGAGTCATATCCTCAATGTGTTGCTCCATGGTCACTTCAGCTAAAGTATTCACATAAACACCTGCAAGCTCAGCCTTTTTCTCCTTCTCAACTTTTAAGAGCATATTGATAAAGGACCTGCAGAGACGAGACTCTCTTTCCTCACACAATGAGGGAAGATCAGGGTTTCTCATCTGAGCACCTGCAGGAGTGCGAAGCCACTCGCAAAATTCTCTCTCATCCTCGTCGGCGTCAATGTGCATCATCTTGATCTCCGACCTGAAATTGTATTTCTCGAGCTTACGGAGGAGAAAGATTCTCAGATCATCAATCTCGTATAGGCCCTCATCAAATCGCTCGATCATCCATCGCAAGTTGAGGCAAGTGTTCATTTCAAGCTCTAAGTTGGCCTCATCTGACTCATTATCAGCAATATTCTCTGGCTCTTTGTCAGCCCCGACCTCAACTTCCTTACCAGCTTGAAGTCTGGCGTTAAACCTTTCTTTGTCTAATGCAATCTTCTCTTGTTCAAGTCTGGTGAGGTCGGTATAGTGAGCTTCTCGGCTTTTCAAAAGTAAGTCCTCTACCTCGGAGCGACTCCTCCGAGTATGCTCATGTGCTTCACGCTTTTTGCGGAGCAACTCCTGGCACCGAGAAAGTTGATCTTCGAGTGATTTAGCACTCTGCTCAGAAGAAATCACCTGACTCGACAACTTCAGGATTTTAGATTAGAGACCATTCTTCTCGGTTTTCAAAACTTCAATCTCACTTTGTGCAATTTCGAGCTGCTCATCTTTCTCAACAATTTTCTCTTTCAAAGCTGCCTCAGCAGTGGCCGCCTTCTCTTCCAAAGAAGCAATTGTTCCATCACGGAGTGCCAGAGTGTTTTTTTTTTTTTCATCTAACTGGGCGGCATTCAATCTAAAATCATCTTCGGCCGCAACTAAACTGACAAGTGCGCGGCCGAGGCAAGCTTTTGCATACTTGAATTTGTAAACACTCGGCATTGAAACATTAATTTTAGTTCTCGGATCCCATGCCACATCATTGGAACCCGAGCAACATCGATTACATGGCTTGGCAATTCAGTCTTGCTTTGAATCTTCGGAATTTCAACCGACTCAAAAGCTGAGAACCACTTCTCAACAGTTTCTCTGGGCAACCTGATATTCTCTGCCCTCTTTTCATCAATCTTCAAAAAAGACCGGTCAACTATAGGTTCTTTCTTCTTCTTTTCGAGGCGGCTACCATCATGCTTCTTTTTCGACCTAATTTTCGGAGGATCTTCAGTCGACCTCTTTCTTAAAGTCCTCCTTGGTCGGGTCTCCAAATTTTCAGTAGCTTCCTTCTCGGGTTCAACCTCCTTTTCAACTTCTTCAGACCCCAGAATAGTAGTTTGAACCTCGGGCTCAATGATTTCCAAGGATCTTTCAGGCTCCGGGTTTGCTTGATTAATCGCTGCAGTAGCAATAACTAGTGTTGAACTCACAACTGCTACAACCAAAGGATTTGATTCAGCAACAGTTCCTGATGTCGTAACATCTCCGACGTCGGAAGAACCTTTCATGATTTCATTCTTCAACAAAGATTTGACCAATCTCTTGCGACCCATTTTGGATAGACGCTTTTCTTTGCTTTTCCCAACTTTGGTACGAAGATTGAAATTTGGAAACTTGCTACGAAAAGCTTTTGCGTCTCTTAAAGACTTGAATCCAAAAACTTTAAGAAGAGGATAATATACTGCATCCGAACAAAATAATCCCAAGTCAATAACGATGTTTATGATTAACCGACTTCGTAAAAGAAGTTAAAAGTTCTGGTTCAAATATACCTGGAGCAAAATAAGAATCAGTGACAAAATGAGAGAGACCAGCAACTTCTAATCTCGGGTCTTTCAATACGAGTTTGTAATTGCGCTCGTTCTTCTTCAACTTGAATAACTCCACAATCCGACCTCTTAATTCCTTACTGAGCTCGGGTTCCTTCTTTTTTTTTCGGGCTACAAACAGTAAAAGTGCCGACCTGTTAGTACAAAAAATAAAAAATGAATCAGATCAACTCGGTGCAAAAGATTTAAAGACTTACAATATGCGGAATTAACTTCAAGTGGGATAGACATCCCATTAATCAAAGGTTTAGAAAAATTTGAAGTTTGCCAATCTCCCCCAACCCATAACCAATCTTCTTGAAAACCGTGAAGAGTATCCGGAATCTCAGTGATTAAGTCATCAACTTTCATTCCTTCCTGAGGCTTCCCAGAGGAGAAAAAGCAAATTAATGGATCCGCCACTTGCCTATCGGCACATCTTTTAAAAGTGAAGAGACTTCTCATCTCTTCAACAGCCGGCATGGCCCAATTCTTCTCCTTCAAAAGAACCATAAGTCCGACAATTCTCTTCCAACTATTTGGCGCAATATGACATAAGCCAAGTCCCCAGTCGCGCAGATAATCGGTAATCAGAGCGGGTAAAAGAAATCTTAATCCCGACCTCAGGCTTTCAGCAAAAACACCAACACATCCGGGTGGAGGACACATGATTCTCTTCCCCGGATAAGGAGCAAACAACCTTACAGTTGAAGGAATCCGAACTTCTTCACGGAGAAGCACAACGTCGACATCAGTTAAAATGCTTGGCTCACCTCGATTCTCATCAATAGTTTCAGGCCACCGACGTGCCGGACGTCTCCAATACTCAGCAAATGATGGAGAATCTCTCTCCACAATTCGATCACCCTCAATATTATCTCTATTCAAATTAAGAGTTTCGACAAGCAAGGAGTCCCATCGTTATAATTCAAGAGGCAGTTCCAAATCCTCATCATCAAAAATTTTAGCCTCGAAAATTGTACGGCTACTGCTAGATTCATCTTGCGAAACCATTTTTCCGAAGTGAAAGGAAAAGAGAATTTCAATCAACAGAAACAAAAAATTGAAAATTAGGACAAAATCTTACCGAATGCTTCAAAAGATCCTTCAAATTGATCGAAGATGTGGTTAACAAAAGAAAATTCGAATGGTTTAAAGGCAAAAGAGAACAGAAGATGGCGAGTTTATCAGTTATGAACGTAAAATTCTTCAAAATCGAAACAGGTCAGAATTTATACTCGGTGAACTGTAACGTTGGGCAATTGGGAATTGGCGCGTGTAAGGGACGTGTCTTCAAGAGACGCAACGATTCAATTTCTATTGATACAAGTGGACCAATCTCAAACTGCCATGAAACCCACGTATTTCTATCTGTTGCACCCATTAAATGCAAACACGTCTTTTAATAAACTGCCACGTCAGCAAAGCCGTTGTATTGTTTTATTCCTCTATATATATGGGTTTATAGTTGTCCAAGTGTTCTCATGTCGGTACCAATAGAAGACGCCGGTTAACACAGCCACGTAGGAATAAAAGCAAAATCAAGCCGGACTTGGCAAAAATATTGGCGACATCAGCAGCCATTTCTACTCAAATACCTACTAATGTCGGGGACCTCTCTGTTGACAACCGACTTGATCTATCAAGATTAAAAGAAAATTTATTGATTATGTTCTCAAAATACTCTCTCCGGCTCAATTCCTACAACAAACATAGCCCACCTTGGTGCAAAGAGACAATTACCGACCTCACACATATAAATGACAACCGACATACTCAAGCTGGTAAACCGACTTCGCGTAAAAGACAAAGAACCGACTTCGCGAATATTCTTCCCTGAAGGTTATCAACTTAAATCGAGGTCTGAGGTGACTGAATTCCAAAGCTGGTGACAAGGATCGTTTCTGATTGGGCCACCTATCAAAACAGTAATCATTGTTGTCCCCTCATTACACTACAGACCGCTTTAATGAAGTTGCTCAACATTAAATGCGATCCGATCTATCTCGTACGAAAAGTCAAATGCACCGTACTATAAATAGCAGAATTTATGATTGTACGGGTATCTTTTTACGTACATGGTACACGAACGAACAAAATAGCTCGGTTATATACAAAACGACCTCCTGTACATTAAAAAAGACATAAATAATACAATAATTTTCATTGCTTTCACTTTAATTACATCTTACTGTTTATTATCGTTGTTAATTTTCATACAACAATAAGATGGTTGCTTCGTACTTGCCTCGTACAACCTCGTACTTACTAAAATCCTATTATACCCTTACTTCACTACAAATCAAACTTTAAATTAATATATTACAAAATGATAATTGTATTTATTTTTCAGACCATATATTAATCTTATTTGCATAACAGTCCCTTAAATACAAAACTATATCATCACAACCTTAACATTTATCATGTAATTTATGAATTAAATTGTTATTGTTCATCAAATTGTTCTTCACACATTCTTCTTCGACTTCTTATTTTATTTATAATCCTTCACTAACTTCTCCCTCCTCTCATCTGTAACGCCCGCTTATTTTTCTTTAGAAAACACTAAGTTTTCATAAATTATTTAAATTTTCGAACACCTTTTTTTTAGAACTTTCTTTTGGGCATTACTAAAACTTTCTTTCTTTTCTCTTCTTAGCTCAAGTCACACCTTAAGCTCTTGGGGAATTCATTTTCCCAAATTCCCATCTCATTTTTCAACAATCTCGATACATAATTAAAGCTTCAACCATAATAATTCTCGGCAACACATGGTCATATTCAAGATTTCAACATCCCTAAGTCGAAACATCATAAATTTGAAAAAGTCTGCAGAAGCAATCAAAACAATTAACATAATTAAGACCGCACTCGTCTCCTCGTGTCCGCAGCCAGCTACTCAACCTGAAAAGATACGAAATAGTGGAAGTGAGCAAACAACTAGCTCACCGTGGGAATTACTATGCAATTATTCACTATAAAACAGATAATATAATCTCAGCATGAACATGAATAATAACCGTCACATTTATCTCCATCCAATCCTTTGTCTCATGTGTACACACGTTATACCGTCGTAGGTCTCCCCGCAATCAACGATAGAAGCACAACTGAATACCTTTCATTAGGTACTGCCTTTCCTCAGGCAAATAGACATTTACGCCTTTCATTACATATTGCCTTTCATTAGGCAAATGGCTCACATACATACCTTAACTATAGAATGATGCGATTATAACGAATAATGGTATAGTAAATTACACCCATCTTAGTTCGAAAAATGAAGAAAAATGCAGATTCTTCACAATAGGTTCAGGGCTAGACTCCTCTGAAATCTACATTTAAAACAAGATAATTCTTATAAATAAATTATCTCATTTTCTTGGAAAATATTGAATTTTCAACTTAATCAAAGTTTAGTTGATTAAGGACATTTTAAGAATTTATTGAAAATCAGAACTTTCGATTAAAGGTGAAAAATGCTTTGAAAATGGTTCACGAGGCTAAAAATAAGGTCTAGTACGAAAAACGGGTCAAACGGCTCGAAAATGACTCGATGGCACGAGTTTGGGCTCGTTGGTCCATGCGGGCTGGCGCTAGATTGGATTTGACCCCGCTGGCTGCTGGTGGCTCGCACAGGCTCGCTGCCCGCTGCTGGCACTGGGCGCTGCTGGGTTTGCCGGCGCTGGCGTGCCGGCGCTACACCTGGGATCTCCTTGAGTCACTGGCAGGACACCTGGGAGCATCAGGCGCGACACGCGGTCTCTGCGGTCGACGCTGGGTGACTGAGGTACTGCTCACGGCCTCGGCACACTGTACACAGACGCTGGGTCTCTGCAGCATAGTGTGGGGCCG
>BKCP01006016.1:73025-86596 GCA_008636005.1 Striga asiatica | reverse complement strand
AAAAAAAAAAAAAGATGAGAATAATCATAGTACCACTATTCATGATTGTGTGTACCTCTGTTTGAATATATAGTACCACTTTTCTCACTGTTGGTACCATCTGTGCTGGGAAATGTGAACATTTTTTTTTTAATCTAATTATTGTTAGATACATGGAAGGGGCACAAAAATTCCTATCTCTCTGTCCGAAAATTCTTATTTTTCCGGCAAAATTGTGACTTTTTCCAGCGAAAACTTGAAGCGGTAAGTAATGTATGTATTATATGAGAAGTTTGGAGTCCAAAAATCATCTTTAATTCATATATTTTTGTTTGATTTGTAAGGGATTGAATTTTGAATATTGTTGTTTATATTTATCCTAAAACAAATAAAGTGATCATAATCCTTTTATTTTTTGTTCATGTATAATAAATTTATGCTATTGTTACGTTATGTTAGGTGTTATTGACCATAAAACAAAAAAAAAAATAAGATGAGAATAATCATAGTACAACTATTCATGATTGTGTGTACCTCTGTTTGGATATATAGTACCACTTTGCTCACTGTTGGTACCATATGTGCTGGGAATGTGAACTTGTTTTTTTTTAATCCAATTATTGTTAGATACATGGAAGGGACACAAAGTGATATATTAGGGAGTTGTACATACAAAGATGAAATGTATGTGTTCTCTGTGAACCTTGAATCAACTCTTGACGAAGTGTACACTCTCATTGGTAAGAGGTGGCCGATTGTTAGTTTGGAAACCGTCATGTTAAACTATATTGCGCCAAAGGAAAAAAAGAGAATTAGTTTATCCGATGATGAGGATGTAAAAACATGATTCGGTTACATCTTTGTTGGAAAGTAAATATTGTGGAGATAGTTGCCAATGAAAGAAATGAAAGCCCGGGCATTGAAAGAAATGAAAGACAGGATGATGGAGTTCAATCTATACCGATGAACATGAGTGGGTAATGTTGCTTTCATAATATTAATGAATTTTATTATTGATATATGGTGTATTTGTATCATCATATCCAAATTCATTAATTTCTTAACTAGTTCCATTATTTATAAAAAATTGTATTATTTTATCATGAACGCAGGGAAATGTTACGGGAAGGAGAATCGGAGTTGGTAGTGCAAGATAAATCGATCGATTCTTAGAGATTCTCCATTAAAGGAGAGGGGCAGATGTTCAGTGGCGGCGCGGATGAATTTTGGAAGGTTGTTAAAAACTACGCAATTGCGAATAGGCATTCTTTCAAGTACCGAAAAAATGATCAACAGAAGATCATTGTTTGTTGTACTGATGAGGGTTGTCAATGAAGAATATATGCCTCAAAATACAAAGGTGATCAGGTCTTTGCCATCCGGAAGAGCAATTTAGTCCATACCTGTGGGGTGTCCAATCTTCGGACAAGGGGGCATCCGAAAGCAGACTCTCATTGAGTCTCGAATGCAATTAAGGAGAAATTGAGAGATGAACCGAGCTACAGGCCATGCACGATATTGAAAGATCTTCATAGGGATTATGGCTTGGAGTTGCCTTATAGAAAGGCATGGTTAGGGAAGGATATTGCCTGCAAGATATTCATGGAGCAGACAAGGGCTCTTATGACAAATTGAGATGGTATTGTACTAAAGTGCGTGAGATAAACCCGGGAAGCATTGCGGATTGTGAGCTTGACCCTGTCCAGATTAAGTTGCGCCGATTGTTCATTTGTTTTCATGCTTGTCTTGTTGGTTTTATAACTGGTTGTCGACCGTTGATATTTTTGGATGTCACTCACATAAAAAATAAATTCAAAGGCATTTTGCTTAGTGCTGTGAGTAAGGATGCCAATGATGATTGTTCACTTTAGCATATGTTGTGGTTGATGCCGAGACCGATGAAAATTGGAAGTGGTTTTGCGTGAAGCTGAATAATACTCTTCTTACCTCGGGCTTACCTGTTCCTAGAAGCTTCACGTTTTTTATGGACCGACACAGCGGGCTTCTTAAAGCCATCCCTATGGTTTTTCCTGGCAGCCATCATGTTTATTGTTTGCGAAACTTAGTCGACAACTTTAAGAATCAGGTAAAAAACTTAATTAGTCTGTTTATATTTATATTTAATTTATCACTAATTATTCATAATAAAGCAAGTTTTGATATTCTTTTGATTTCTACCTTTTTTATTTTTAAATGTTGTTGATTCTTGTGGTGTATTGTTGTTAATATTGATGTTTTGGTTGTTTAGTCTTTCAATGTATGAGTGTGGTTTATTGTTTGGTACCTTTTTTTTTTTTGTTAACCATGAGTAAGTGTATAAACCATCATTCCTTTTCATTTTGTTTATTATTTATTTTTTTTGTAGGTTTTGAAGAGCTACCCACTTAATAATAAGAAACATTGGTCCTCGATTTTTAAGAAAGCTGCGTATGCTCCTATGAGGCAAGAATTTGATATGCATATAAATAATATATTGACTCATATGCCTCTTGCTCTAAAGTTCCTTCAAGATTCTAACCCAAGTTGTTGGGCGAATTCTTTATATACCGGAGACCGTTGGGGGATCATGAATAATAATCAAGCAGAATGTTGGAATAATTGGGTGAGGGCGGCACGATTTATGCCTATCGTAGCCATGGTCGATCACATACGGAAGCAAATTATGACCATGATGCACGATCGACGTGAAGGAGGGTCACGGTTTAATGGCCCGTTGTGTCCGAAGCTCGAAAAAATAATTTCATCTCGCTACAATGTTTCCCGGAGTCTCAAAATCATGCAATCAAGTGAATGGAGGTTTGAAGTTGTTGATGCGGACAAAAGTTGTGACGTGGATTTGCAAACTCGCATTTGTTCTTGTAGAGAATGACAACTATCTAAGATGCCATGTCACCATGCATGTGCTTGTGTTGAGAGTAAGTCAATGTCCATCTATGATTTTTGTGATTCATATTATCGGGTTGGGATGTATAGGCAAGCTTATCAAGGTACTATTAATCCTATACCCAACTACGATCATAATGTGGCCTCTTCCTTCATATATCATGATGATGTCATTCATGCTCCGGATGTACGACCTCAGCCCGGACACATGAGGGAAAAAAGAATTCCTTCACAAGTTGATGTTGCGGTTAGGCGGTGCAAGCGTTGTGGTCGTCGTTGACACAATCGACGTACGTGCAAAGAACCTATCTAGATCACTCATGTAATTTGTTTTTTGGGCATGTGTATTTTTTTGTTTTTTGGGCATGTGTTATTTTTTTCTTTGTTGCCCAAGTGTATTTTGTTGTTGCCCAGGTGTATTTTGTATTTTGTCAGTTGTATTTGGTATTTTGTCGGAGAATGTCTTTTGATCAATTGGTACCAGTTATTGATGAATTAGTACCACTTATTCTTCTATTCAGCACCAGTTATTGATAAATTAGTACCTGTTTTGTAGAAAGAACAAAAAAAGGGTTACTTCAAATTTGGTCAACATTTTCAAAATCAGTACCAGTCATAGAGTAAGAGAGTACCTGTTTTATGTTATTATAGTACCAGATATCGGGTCACTAGTACCATTTATAATGAACACATAAAAACACCAAATTCGATCACAAATGATGTTTATACGACCCATAATCACTCTCACGTTAGTTTATATGAGATTTAAAATTCTATTAATTAAGTTTATTAAGTCAAGAAGTATAATGTAATTTTTTATAAGCCAAGGAGGTTAAGTAGGACATAATAAATTCGGTGTTTCTATGTGTTCACTACAAGTGGTACTAAAGACTCCATATGTAGTACTAAATACCCATAAACAGGTTCTACCTTAGAATAATTACAGGTACTATTTTAATGAAAACTGGTACCAGAAGTGTATTTAGTATTTTTTTCCATTAGTGCGTTGAGTTCGTGATCATTTTAAGATTAAAGTTAATTAACCAAATTTTAAATCTCATATAAACTAGTGTGAGAGTGATTATGGGTCGTATAAACATCATTTACGACCGATTTTCGTTGTTACGATGTGTTCACTACAAGTGGTACTGAAGACTCCATAAGTGGTACGAAACCCAAAAAACCAGGTACTACATTACACTATGACTGGTACTACTTTTGTAAAATGTTGACCACAGTTGAAAAAAATCAATTATCTTTTACAAAAGTAGGTACTGATCGACTGAAAACAGGTACTAAGTAAAATGACAATGTGGTACTATTTTGTCTAAATCAGGTACTATTGTAAGAATCGTGATATTTCTAATCCTTCATGTCTACCATGTAACGTGGATCATTAACGCGTGATTTGGATGAGAAATAGTGGAAGTTAAAACATATAGGTAGAAATTGGAGTAGTCATGTATGATGATTCTATGAGATGAAGTGTTTCATTCCATGAAGTGAAGTGCAGTAGTAGTGTTTTCTCATTAGTGTGTAGAGTTCATGACCATTTTATGATTAAACGCAAACGAAAAACATTTTAAATCTCATATAAACTAGTGTGAGAGTGATTATGGGTCGTATAAACATCATTTTCGACCGAAATTCGGTGTTTCTATGTGTTCCCTACAAGTGGTACTGAAGACTCCATAAGTGGTACTAAACCCAAAATAACAGGTACTACATTACACTATGACTGGTACTACTTTTGTAAAATATTGACCACAGTTGAAAAAATCAATTATCCTTCACAAAAGTAGGTACTGATCGACAGAAAACAGGTACTACGTATAAGACAATGTGGTACTATTTTGTCTAAATCAGGTACTATTGTAAGAATCGTGATATTTCTAATCCTTCATGTCTACCATGTAACGTGGATCATTAACGCGTGATTTGGATGAGAAATAGTGGAAGTTAAAACATATAGGTAGAAATTGGAGTAGTCATGTATGATGATTCTATGAGATGAAGTGTTTCATTCCATGAAGTGAAGTGCAGTAGTAGTGTTTTCTCATTAGTGTGTAGAGTTCATGACCCTTTTATGATTAAACGCAAACGAAAAACATTTTAAATCTCATATAAACTAGTGTGAGAGTGATTATGGGTCGTATAAACATCATTTTTGACCGAAATTCGGTGTTTCTATGTGTTCCCTACAAGTGGTACTGAAGACTCCATAAGTGGTACTAAACCCAAAATAACAGGTACTACATTACACTATGACTGGTACTACTTTTGTAAAATATTGACCACAGTTGAAAAAATCAATTATCCTTCACAAAAGTAGGTACTGATCGACAGAAAACAGGTACTACGTATAAGACAATGTGGTACTATTTTGTCTAAATCAGGTACTATTGTAAGAATCGTGATATTTCTAATCCTTCATGTCTACTATGTAACGTGGATCGTTAACGCGTGATTTGGATGAGAAATAGTAGAAGTTAAAACATATAGGTAGAAATTGGAGTAGTCATGTATGATGATTCTATGAGATGAAGTGTTTCATTCCATGAAGTGAAGTGTAGTAGTAGTAGTGTTTTCTCATTAGTGTGTAGAGTTCATGACCATTTTATGATTAAACTCAACGAAAAACATTTTTAATCTCATATAAACTAATGTGAGAGTGATTATGTGTCGTATAAACATCATTTGCGACCGATTTTTGGTGTTTTTATGTGTTCATTACAAGTGGTACTAAAGACATCAAAACGGGTATGAATACAAAGAAAAGGTGGTACTACCATACTCTAGGTCTGGTACTACTTATTGTAAATGTTGACCACAATTGAAATAATTTTTGTTGACCAAAGGTAGGTACGAATTGACCAATAGCTGGTACTGAACAGAAGAAGAAGTGGTATTATTTGACGTAAAAATAGTACTCCTTTAATTTTTTTTTTTTTTCGTGGGAGTTGGTACTAAATACCCGATACCTTTTACTAGAACAACATAATATCGGCACTATCTTACTCTAGCTTTGGTACTAATTTTGAAAATGTTGACCAAAATTGAAGTAGTCCATTATTTTTTGTTCTTTCTACAATGCAGGTACTAATTCATCAATAATTGACTGAGTAGAAGAAGAAGTGGTATTATTCGAGGTAAAACCGGTACTCTTTTACAAATATTGTTATTTTTTATTGGTACTAAATACCCGATACCTTTTACTAGAACAACATAATATTGGCACTATCTTACTCTACCTCTGGTACTAATTTTGAAATAGTTGACCAAAATTGAAGTAATCCATTATTTTTTCTTCTTTCTACAATGCAGGTACAAATTCATCAACAACGGGTACTACATAGAAGAAGTACTGGTATTATTTATAGTTAAACCGGTACTGTTTTACAGAAATGAGGTTCTGCCAAACATCAGACAAGCCAACCCAATATCCAATGCCAAACATCAGACAACCTATTGTTCACAGCTAAACAACACACAAGCCAACCCAAATTCACATTCAGTTTCTTAACAACCAACATACAAACATATTGTTCAAAGTATAATCCAAACATTATCCATAAAACAGTCAACATGAAGGAGGATTTCTGAGGATGCATGCTGCCATGCGTGCTCGATAGCCGTCAATCGAACAACTCTCTTGGGCCTTCAGGAATTCAGGAGAATCGACGCCGTAGCACTCCATCTCCAAGCATATGTGCACTCCATAGTCCTTGACAGCGGACTGCTGCCTGTAGTATCCAACCCCAAAAGCGTCTTGACGAATGCCGTAATTAACTAATTTCAAATTCATATAATTTTCCATGCACTTGGCCTACACATTGAAAAAAAGAAAAGAAAAAAGCAACAAAATACGTTTATTCAAAAGAAAATAACCACTACAAAACAAAGTTTTATATGTCATAATAATACTTACCAACCTCTTCCCCATCCCTCGGTGTTGTGCAGTATCCATCGAATTATAGTAGACAAACATCCTTTCTTTAACCTTAAGGACAAGTAAAAAGAAGTGGAATTTGTACACCACGGGAAGGAAAACATACTTCGCACCCTCCAAGGACCTCAGCATATCATCAATCACGGCAATAGTACTTTTACTAAAACTATAAGCACACTTCACATAATCCTCCTTCCGAAGAGGTCTTCTCGTAATTGTTTCAAGAGCATTCATCATATCAGTCTACAAATTCAAAAGTTTTGTTAGCAAATTAACAATCAAAGAAATTAATAGAGTATACTAAAATAAAATACCTGAACATATGTCGGCAGAAATCGGATATGAGTATGGCAGCCACGCAGGATCGACATGTAGCAATCAACGAGTTGAGAATCCAACTCGGAGCCGAACAGAAGAGCACACATCGATTTCCCTCGGACCAAAACTTGGTCATTGCTCTACACAATTATTTTGCTACCAAAATTTGTAATTTTAATTAGTATAATATAATAGAAATTAAAATTATTAACGTAATTTCGGTTACCTCAACCGATCGCTTGCCAAGAACGATCGAATGGCTGCAGCATCCTCTTCTGGGACATCCCCATGTCCACAGAAATCGTTTCTGCCCCTGTATTGATCCACAGAAGAATCCTCATCGTCGTTACTCTTGTCACCCTCCTACATTACATTACAAAATAATTAGTTAGTTATATGAAAACAACACGAACAATCACATAAATTACAAAAATAAAATTGCTAGTTTAATTACCTCATCATCAATCAACATCACCAACTGCGATTTTTTTTCTTTCTTCCGCCTCTTTGGACCGGATGAGAGAGGGGTCATAAAATCAGCTGCCTTGCCCTTCTTCTTCCTCCCAACCCTCTCCCGGACCCTCTTCACCATTGAAGAGGGTTTTTCCTCCACCCTCGAATAAGCCAATTCCTCCCTTAAACCAACATCCTTCACCACAAGGTTTACCAGTCGATCCAAGTCTTCAAACTCATTCACAGCAGCTTGAGAATCAACCACCATGAGAGCCCATTGTTTTTCCTTCTCTTTTTCATCAACATCTTCTTCCTCGACATGTTCTTCCTCCTCCTTTTTTTCCTCCTCCTCTTTTTGCTCCTCTTTTTCCTCCTCATCTTTTTTCTTCTCTTTTTCTTCCTCATCTTTTTTCTCCTTTTTTTCTTCCTCCTTCTCCTCTTTTTCTTCCTCCTTCTCCTCTGTTTGCTCAGCAAAAAAACCAACATCATCACCATCAGCCTCTTCTTCCTCACATTTTCCCCTCTTTCTTTCTCTCTTTCTTTTTCTTCGGTATTTCTTTCTCTCCACTGAGACTCCAACACTTGAATTCTTTTTTTCAGTACATCGTTTTCATGACAAACGATGGCATACAGTTTGGTCTCAAACGTTCCCTGAAAGAAAAAAAAGGAAAACATAAATTAAAATAATACTTGTACCTATGAAAATATACTAATGCTAAAACATAAATTCTCGACAAAAATTAAAAGAAAACTTGAGCTTCCACAAAGGCAAGCTCCTCCGAAACAAGCGATAACGAATACACCTGCAAATCAAATCATAATGATGTAAGTACAATATCGATTAACCAAAAAGCTAAAAAGAAGAAGTACAAAACACATAATACTATAAAATTATATAAATTACCTTATGCTGCATTACTTTTATAAGGGCTTGTAAAGACCCTTCAAATGTAGACGGCATCGAGGTCCCCTTCCATCTAAATA
This sequence comes from Striga asiatica, assembly GCA_008636005.1. Taxonomy (NCBI): domain Eukaryota; kingdom Viridiplantae; phylum Streptophyta; class Magnoliopsida; order Lamiales; family Orobanchaceae; genus Striga; species Striga asiatica. The sequence continues at coordinate 78,030 of BKCP01006016.1, read as the reverse complement.
GACGGGGAATCGCCTCGAGCGTGGACCGTTTGCCCATAGAAGGCACACGCTCGTACAACCAAGCCTACACACATAGACATGATTTGAAAAGTAAACAAGCTCACCATTTCATATTATTGTATTAAGAAATTCAAACACACATATACATACCATCATCCCAACAACACATCCATCAAAGTAGGATCGGTCTCTCGTTCCACCATGGTGAACAAGCTCGGCAACCAGGAATTTATGAGTAGCATCTCCCCATGCTTAGTCAGAAATTTGACTAACATCCTCTACGTAAAGGTAAAGAAACCTGGGGATGGAATAACTCGAACAAGGGAACAAAATGCAACTAAAAACAAACAAACTATACATCCTGATGAAGTCGTCTACACGACCTTCATCAATAGCAAACTTTTCTAACAACTCTACAACATGGTTTCTTCTCAACAGTTTATTACTTACTCGACCCCAGCCGTCGAATAAGGCTTTCGACTCTAAATTAAGGTCTAAGTCTACGCTTAGACCGCCCTGTCGAAGCCCCATCGTTACACAAAACTCGGCGGAATTAAGAGACACATAATCACCTACCACAAAGGCATTCACATCTACCTTGTATGTGCTAATTAAGGCCTCCACTCTACTATGTAACACCACTATATCAGGCATATTTAGAAAAAAATAAAACGGACTCTTTTCAAGAGCCTGCTTGTGCCGGTCAGAAAGCACGGCACCTGTCCATTATATCTCTAAATAACTAAGGGGCACATCGACATCTTAATTCTGTGCCCTATCACAAATAAATAAACCAAAAAAAATTCAAACAAAAGAAACAAAATAGCACCATTTCAACCAAACCGAACAACACCATTTCAACCAAACCAACAGCACCATTAAAGAACAAAATAGCAACACAATTAAAGAACAAAATAGCAACACAGTCATTAAACAATTAATACAAAATTAAAAAATAAAAAATAAAATTCGGAACATGCTTAACTAATTGAGCCCTAATGAATACAAATTAGGAAGATGCTTAACTAATTTAGCCATACTTCATATAAACCCTAGAAAGGCAAATAACCCTAATTTATCAATAAAATACTTCATTGTTGAAATAAAAATCAAATTCAAAGTTCATTAGCATCAACCAAATCCCAAATTCTGAAAATTTTCGAACTCAAAAAAATCCAAATTTTTGAAAAAAAATCCCCAAATTTCGAATTCAAGAAAAAATTCAAAATCGTTGAAAAAAATCCCCAAAATCTTACCTTGCTTGTTGTTATAGACCCTAATTTCGAATTCAAGCCCTAAATTTAAAAAACCCTAATTTTCGAATTCAACCCCTAATTCACAGAAATTAAATAATTTCGAATTCAAAGAAATTCACAAAAATTCAATTACACACAAAGACCCTAATTTCGAATTCAAGCCATAAATTGAAAAAAAAAACCCTAATTTCGAATTCAACCCCTAAATTGAAAAAAAAAACCCTAAAATTAGGAAAAAAGCCCAAAATCAGAAATTACCTTTGAGCTTGGTAATGCCTTCGATGGTGTCGAGGAGGACGGTTTGCATGGTGATTTCTTTTTTGAGCCTCCCATTGCTTCACAGAGAGAAGGACGGCGAGTGACAGAGAGAGAGAGAGAGACGAAGATGGCGGGCGACGGTGATGAACGAACAAAGAGAGAGAGGGCAGACATGGCGATGGCGACGAACGAACAAAGAGAAAGAGAGTAGAGATGGCGATGAGAATTCGAAGAGAGAGAGAGCAAAGATCGATGGAAGATAGAGAGAGAAGAGAACGGCGAGGAGAGAGAGAAAGACTTACAAAAATGAATTCAGTCAAAAATTAAATGAATAATAAAAATCTTACCTTATATATGGGGAGTAAAATGGAAAGAGAATTTTAGGGGAAGGGAGTGCAGAGGAAATAAATTAGTAAGGGGACTGAACTTGAATTTGAAAGTATAGGTAGGGATTTATGTTGAAATTTCCATTTTTCTTTTTCTAGCGTGTGTTGTCACTGCTGTATAAGTAAACCTTAAGTAAAAATTATGGTAATAATGCTCTACATGGCGGAAAATTTTGAGAAATTCTATTGTAGAACTTAACTTTTTGTTATTGTGGGGCTGAATTTTCAATTTTTTCATTTGAGGTTTCAATTTTAAGTTATTTTCAATTAAAACTTACTTTTACATTCTAATTCTCAATTTTCACCAACTAACTTTATATTTTTAAATAAATATGTTAACCAAAATACTATTATTTCAAAATAATATTTAAGATAATTATAAATATCTTTAGTAAAATTACTTTAGTAAGAAATTAACTCATTTAAGTTAAATTAATTTTGCATAAATGTAAATGTTGATATCCGAGTCAGGGTCCTATGAAGATCACGCGGTCTGGGAGACCGGGAGCCGGGCGGTGACCGACCGGACTGATGAAGCCGGTCACTGAATTTGTTCATAGGAGCCGAGCTGAGTAAAAGTCAAAGTCAACAGGAATGGTGGTCAGAATCGGTCCCGAGGTCGGCACCTCGGGACCGTTAAGGAGCCGACCAGCCCGGGTACAGGGTCTGGAAAACCGGAGGACAGGCAGAGACTGACACAGCCCAGCTCGGTACCCTATCAGCCCGACCTTCGTGGGTGTTAAGGACCCAGGAAACAATTAAATAAGGCCACTTGTAAACGAATGATTACCGATGGGACGCCCGAGACTAGTCTGCAGGACTAGGGCGTCTAGCTCGGCCAAGGAGCATGTCCGCATTAAATGCAGCCCATACCAGTATTAAATGCGCTGCAGGTAATGATTAGAAGATCTCGAAATCACTCCCAATCAGTCAGAGAAACACCGGCCCGTCTTGTCGAGTTACTGTACGACAAGACCCACGAACAGTACCCCAACAGTATCGCATTTAAGGACCCTATAAATAGAAGCCTTGAGCATTAATTTTGGGTTGTTGAATTCCAACTGTCTCAACTCTCTCTACATTTTCTCTCTCTAAACTTGTAAAGAATTTGTGCAAGAATTTTGTAAGTATATCGCAAGTGCCGACCTCGTGATCAGTTAATAAAATCATAATTAACCGTATTCTTTTGTCTTTTCCCATTTCTTTTTCACTATTTCACTTTTTTTTAACCGTTGACCGAAAACGTCAGTCAACAGTAAATTATGTGAATTAATTTTCTTACGAAGCTAGTTTTACAAATATATTTAATACTTTTATTATATATATCTATATATATATATATATATTAGTTTTATATATTCTTAATTTTTTCAAAAATATAAACTTTATTCACAGATAAAATTTTCTTTAATTTTATTTAAAAAAATAAAATTATTTTTCTAAATAGTTTATTTTTTAATGTTATCACATATTTGGATAAAATTTAAGTTAAAGTTTATTTTTTAACTCATAAAATAAATTTCATTAAACTTTTTCATAAATGTAAATTATGAAATAATTATCTTATTATGTAATTTTACTAAAGATATTTAACATTTTTCATGATAAGTACTTAGAAAATAATTTTTTTTAAAAAAAAACAGTATTGTTGTTTACATAATTATGTCAAAAATCAAAATACAAAGTAATTTAGAGTGTTAAATTGAAAAGTAGAATGTAAAAGTAGGCCTTATATTGAGAATAACTTAAAATTCAAACTCTCAATTGAAAAAGTTGAAAATTTAAATCCTATTAAGAACAATACCCAAAAATCAAGCCTTACAATAAAATTTTCTCGGAATATTTTATAAGTGATTTCGAGCTTATAGCTTATAACTTATAACTAAAAGGTTAGCTTATATGATAAGTTTTGGTAAAATTAGTTGATAAACTAGCTGAAATAAAAATTCAACAAGTTTATTTGAAAAGCTACCCAAAGAAACTTATGAGATAAGCTCGAGTTTCTTAAAAAAACTCGTCCTACAAAATGAAACTTGTCTGTACACAACAAGCTTAGAGCACACACAATGCATTGGGTCTCTTAAAAAAATATCATATGCTATGTAGGAAATAAGTTATAGCTTGTTTGGTTACCAAACATAACCTTATTATGTGTGACGGAAACTTTTGTGTTGATCACAAAGATTGAGATAAAGACACTCTCCATCTCTTTTAAAATATTAATTACGTTTTTGCAACAATAGGTGCGTGATTCCACAAATAACCCATCGTATTATTATAATAAATATACATTTAATAGCCTTACTTACATTTAATAGCTGCTCATTTTGAGAAGAAACGATGGTTTGTATTTATTTTCTTTTGCACCTTTTCCTCTCATCTTGTTCTTCCTCTTTTTCTTCTTCTTCTTTTCTAATTCATGCTTCTTTCAATTTCCAGTATGTAAATTCAGTGCAAAATCCAAATCGTTGAACACTATACAATCCTCTGAAAATTCTTATAGAATTTTCATCACCGAAGGCATCATTCTCCAACCTACACCCAAATCGTCATCCCCAAACTATCACCCAAGCCTTCAACGCACCGCAGAGCGATACGCCGAAATTGAGAACCTACACCAGGTTTAAGAGTCCCAAGGCTACGCCTTAGCCGACAAAACCACCAGCACCCGAAATGGCTAAATGGAAGGGTGGCCTTTGATGCTGCACTTACCATGTTGACTGAAGATATTTATGAGTTGCTCTCATTAGTAGATCATTGGTTTTTTGTGGGCGTTGTTTTAGTTGGTTTTTAGTTCAAGCTTGTTGTTTTGTTAGCAAGGGCCGGTATGGTATGTAGGGGAGTTATTTTTTAGCTCCTCTTCTTTCATCTACCTTAAGTTTGTGTTTGGGGGTGTTTGGTATGTAACCCGTTGGTTATACGTCTGTACATTATGAGTTTTCGTTTATGAAAATTTGATGTTTGAGTAAAAAAAAACCTAGATCATTTGTCGATTACTAATAATGTTGTTTCATTTTTTAATAAAATAAAATACTTAAAAATAAAATATATATTTTTAAAATTTCAGTTTTCTGTTTGATTGTTTTTTTTAGACATTCATGATGG
>BKCP01006016.1:52472-71701 GCA_008636005.1 Striga asiatica | reverse complement strand
GCAGTATGAATGTTGAAGTAAAGATCGTTAAAAGATGATTAATTTTATATAGGCAAAATTGCAATTTAATACACCACCTTTCACAGTTTTGCATTTTAATCACCACCTTTGGGAATTGGCAATTTAATCACGAGCCTTTTCTTTTTTTGCAAAACGAACCACAATTCACGGTGCCGTTTACAGAGTGCTGACTTGGAAGTGACGGAAATTTTGAGGGGTTGATGTGGCCATGTTGTGGCATTGACGTGGCTTAGCTAAAAGGTGAATCAAGTTAAAAACCCTAATTCCCTTCTAAACTCCAAAATCCCTAATTTCAAATGTTCGAAAATCCTAAAATTACAGACGCGAGGAATTGGCGAAGCTCCATCTGAGAAGAAATTTCGTGTGTAATGGACGACAGGTACAGCTCATCCCCTTGTATTATTCCATATGAGATGAAATTGTGGTGTTGTAGGCTATATTTTGGAAACAGAATATGAGAATGCAAATGGCCATTCTTCGAGCCTATATTTTTTTGTTTTTTTGTTTCTTGTGTTGCGGGTTAGTAATTGGCATGTGCAACAGATTTGTTGAACCATGATTATTACTTCGAGTTAAATCATGAATTTAATTTAATTTTGATATTCTGTGACATGTGTTCTCTTTCTTTATAATGTTGCAGTAATTCTTTCGCAATCTATTTCAACTACGGAGGGTACATGGTTAATATTGATGGTTTCTTGGATTTCTTTGGTGATAATATTCACTTAGTTACTGGACTAGACTTGAATAGATTTGGTTTCTTTGATCTGGTAGAAGAGACTGATAAGTTGGGTTGTAAAGAGTGGAATAAGATATTGTACAAGGTTCCAAATTCAGAGGAATACACAGAAATACATGATGACACTGGGGTCATGGAGATGTTGAACCTGTTACCTCCTTCTAAAAAACTTGTTTATATGTATGTATGCTCAAATAGTGAAAAGATAATTGGATGTGCACAGAATGGACAATCATCTAAATGTGCAACAAAAGATGCAGTACAAAGTGCTGCAATCCCTCCAGAGGATGGAAATTTTAATGATGTTGAAGAAAGCTCAAATGATGATGAGTATGTTCCATCTAATGATGAGTCTGATGACTATTCTAGTGAGGATGGACTCTCTGATGATAATTTGGGAACAGATGATGAGGAATACCTTGCTGCAAGGAGGGATAGGGTAATGTATAAGAAATCCAAAAAGGCTGAAGAAATTGAGGAAAGTTCAGTTGTTAGAGACTTAGAGTCTGATTATGAGGATTCTGATGGGTCAGTGAACACTGATTCACCTATTTCTGACCATGGACAGGTTGACGATGATTCTACTGGGGTGTCTAATTCTAAGAAGAAGTTAGTAGTTTATGACCCTAAGTGTGATCACAGTACTCTGAAGTTTGTGTTGGGTATGAGATTTGACAGTGTAATGCAGTTGAAAAATGCAATCCGAAAAATGCAATACACAATGGGTGTAACATTCAATTCATGCAAACTAGTCAAAAGTAAGTTCAAGCAAGGTGTACTGACCCTTGTCCATGGAGATTGTATGGCAGTTTGGTACAATCTGAGGGTAGAGTTGCCATCAAAAGATTGGTGTCAGACCATAATTGTTTTAGGGACATTAGGACCAGACAAACAACTTCTGAGTGGGTAGCAACTGAGTATTTGGAAAAGTTCAGGAAACAGCCTAGTATAAAGGTCTCAAATATGCAGGAGCTCATTATGGACAAGTTTGGAGTACAACCATCCAAATGGAAGTTGTACAGAGGGAAATACAAAGCTCTTGAGATGCTTAGAGGCTCTGAATCAGAACATTATGGGTGCCTCAGAAATTATATTGCTGAGCTGCAGAGGGTGGATAGAAATGGGAGATTTGAACTGCTATTAGAAGAAGGACATGTTTTCAAGGCTTTCTTTAATGGCTTCAGTGCTTTAAGGGAAGGGTTTCTGCAAGGATGTAGGCCAATAATTAGATTTGATGGTTGCTTTCTAAAGACATTTCTGGGAGGTGTGTTGTTGTGTGCAGTTGGAAAAGATGGGAACAACCAAATATATCCTTTGGCTTGGGCTGTTGTTGACTCAGAGAATGAAGACAACTAGAGGTGGTTCTTGACTATACTGTTTCAAGAGCTTAGAATAGAGGATGGTTTGGGTTGGACATTCATTAGTGACCAACAGAAGGTTAGTACACTTCATGTTTGTTCAGTGTGCATTTATGTTGTATTTTTTCTAATTTATGTTCTATTTTCTACTTGTAGGGACTGATTGCAGCTATCAAAGAACTCACACCACATGCTGAGCACAGAAACTGTGCTAGACATGTGTATATGAATTGGAAAAAAAAGTACCCAGGGAAAACATTGAAGGACCTATATTGGAGAATAGTGCACAGCACATATCGGGTAGCCTACAAGGAAGCTGTTGATGAGTTGAATGTGGCTGATCCAGATGCATGTAAGGATTTACTTGACAAAGAAACCTTTAGATTTTGTAAGGCTTTTATTGCAGAGTTACCCAAGTGTGATATGATATTGAACAATGTGTGTGAGACATTTAATAGTACCATTGTAGCTGCTAGAAAAAAACCAATTGTGGAGATGCTTGAGGTCATTAGAACCTATGTTATGGAAAGACACCATGAGAAACTTATGTTGGGTAGTGCTGTGAGTGATCTGCTTTGTCCTAGGATTAGGAAAAAGGTTGAAGAGGCTAAGTACAAAAGTAGATTGTGCCATACTAAGCCTGTTGTGGGTGACAAGTTTCAAGTGGCAATTTCAGAAGATCAGTTTGTAGTTGACTTGAGGGAGATGAGTTGCACCTGTAGAGAGTGGGATATCTCTGGGATTCTTTGTGCCCGTGCCTGCTCTGCAATTGTTTATCAGAAAAAAGATGTGGCAACCTTTTTACATCCTTACTTCAGCCTTGAGAGGTATTTAAGGGCCTATTCTTTTTCACTTGAACCTTTGAATGGAAAGAAAATGTGGCCTGAGGCAACCGGGGAAAAAGTGAGACCACCTCCATTCAAAAAAATGCCTGGGAGACCTAAAATGGCAAGAAAAAAAGCCCCTGAAGAGGAGAAGAAGAATGCTACAACCTTGAAACATTTTGGATTGCAAATGAGATGCCAAAGATGCTTGAAAGTTGGACACAACAAGAGAAGCTGCAAAAATGAAGCTGCACCCAAGCCTCAGAAGGTATATGGTGCATTTTATTTTGTTCAATATTTTGTGTGTGTTAATAAATTATTCACACTTTTATTTGCATTGTTAGGCAAAGAGAGGTAGACCAAGGATACATGCATTGCCTAGTGGGTCTGAGAATGTACCAGCTGTCCCTCCAACACAAGGCAGTGGCCACATAGCTTCACCTCCAACACAGGACAATAGCCACTTAACTGCACCTCCAACACAAGAAACAGGAAGAAAGAGAAAAAATCCAACACAAGAAAATGAAATCCACATAGCTCAAACAATGAAAGATAGAGAACTGGTATATTTAAACTGTTTAAATTGACTTACAAACCGATTCACTATATTCATGTGTATATTTTATTTCAGGCAAAGAAGGGATATGGTGTGTTTGTTTCTGAAGAGACAAGATCGATTTACATGAGGGTTAGCTATTATTTACTTCATCTTAATAGATATGTTGTGTCCATTTCAATTAAGTTGAATGCTAATATATTTGCAGATGTCAAGTGACAAAAGAGTGCGCTTGGTGAACCCTGTTGGTGGTCCTAGTACCAGGAGCCGATCCAAGAACTCTGTTGGTGGTCCTAATACCAGGAGTCGATCCAAGAACTCTGTTGGTGGTCCTAGTACAAAGAGTCCATCCAAGAACTCTGTTGGTAGTCCTAGTACCAGGAGCCAATCAAAGAAAATTCAAGATTGTTCTGTTTCAGGCACTCAAGAGAGTGTGGCTAATAAGTAGTTTTGTCTGATTATGGATTGAAGTAGTTGTGGACTTGATTTTGAAACCTAATTTGCATTGGTGAACCTTTTGTTGTACTTGGTTGTGTACTTGGTATTTTGAAGTATAAATTTGTGATAAGAATTCTATTTGGTGTGTGCTGGATATTGGATATTAGTTTGAAGTGAAATATCTATCTTGATATATTGGATATGTTTGAGATTTTGGTATGTTGGATATGTTGGATATTTTGGTGTGTATGTTTTAGGCAGCCATAATTTGCATTTCTTGCTTTTATTTTGGGTTCTTGATATCAGGTTGTCTACATGATTAAAAGGAAATCATGTAGCTATTGTTTAGCAACATGATTTCAGTCTGATAGCATACAACTTCACATAGAATACAACTTCACATAATAGCATCATACAACATCACATAGCATACAACTTACTTTAGAACTTCAGTCTGCCAATTCCATTACATAATAGTATCATACAAATTCAATCTACCTTTTCCAAAACCAACACATACCTGCCATAAGACAAAACCAACATCTACCAACCATAATAATACAAAACCAACATTTACCAACCATAATACAAAACCAACACTGTCTATTTAAGCATCAGTCTACCATTTCCATTTCCAACTCCATTCCAATACATAGCCACACAAAAAACTAAAACTAACAAAATCAATTTTCTCTCAATCTTCTTTCTCTTGCACATTGCATGAATGGCCTTCTCCAGCTCTTCATTCTTGTTTTGTAGCTTGCACATGGCATGAATGGTCTTCTCCAAATCTTCATTCTTGTTTTGCAGCCTAAACATTTCATTCTCCTTCAATTCTAGCTGATGGTCTTCTCCAAATCATCGAGCTTGTTTTGTAGCCTAATAACTTCATTCTCCTTCAATTCTAGCTTCTCAGCAAGCAAACTCTCAGAATATTTTGTGCATTTTAATTGCTCCTCCAACAGATTATTCTAAGACTTCAACTTCAAAAATCTAGCCTTTTGGAATGGAGGTAATTCTTCATCAACCCATTGAAAGAACTTACATTTCTCATCCTAAAGGAAGGCAAACTCTCAGAACTCTCAGAATGAAGGCATAAGGAAATTCTTCATCAATTGCAAAAAAATAAGACACTAAAAGGAAGGCAAAAATACTCAAGATCACTGTCTATACAAACTTTTCAGTTAAATTCAGACTTCCAGTTTCAGAGTCAAATCAACAATGCCCTAATTTTCAAATGCCCTAATGTACAAAAATCAATAATTTTAAATGCCCTAATTTTCCGAGTCAAATGCCCTAATTTTCATTTGTAAAATCTTCAAAAATTGCCAAATTCAGGCTTCCAGTTTTAGAGTCAAATCAACAATGCCCCAATTTTCAAATGCCCTAATTTACAAAAATAAACAATTTTAAATGCCCTAATTTTCCGAGTCAAATGTCCTAATTTTCAAATGCAAAATCAACAATATTACAAAAGTCTACCAAATCAAATAGCCCTAATTTTCATTTGTAAAATCTTCAAAAATTGCCAAATTCAATGGTTCGATCTTCCCCAAATAAACATACTCTCATATGCAAGCATATCGAGCCATTATACTATCGAAATCGAAAAAGCTTACATCTTCATTTGGACATCTGTAATATCGCCGTGATGGGTTCTTGTCTGTGTTTGAAGTCAACACATTTGCAATCAATCCATAGAAGCACACTACACGCCGAGTATAGCTCGAATCAGACGACATTGTTGCAGGTGAGTTTGAGAGGATTTAGTTGGGAATTAGGGTTTATGTCGATCGAAAATGAGGAATTTTGCAACAACATTCATATATGTGCGAACGACACCGTTTATTCCAGCATGGCCACATCAACCCCTCAAAATTTCCGTCACTTCCAACTCAGCACTCTGTAAACGGCACCGTGAATTGTGGTTCGTTTTGCAAAAAAGGAAAAGGCTCGTGATTAAATTGCCAATTCCCAAAGGTGGTGATTAAAATGAAAAACTGTGAAAGGTGGTGTATTAAATTGCAATTTTGCCTTTTATATATCATATTTGATATATTGATTACAAATTTAAAAGTTATTCAATTTTGAAAGTATATTTATAATTTAAGTTGATTAATAAAAGTGATATAAGTGTAAAAGTTCATAAATAAAAATCTTGAAATACATATATTAGTATATGACTATGAGAAATAAAAAAACTGTTTGCGTGTTTATAGAGGTCTCCAATTGTAAGGTGTAAAATTCAAATTCAAGTGAAGGAAGAATCTCAATTTTTATTTTTATTTTTATTTTTTATTTTTCAAATGAGCAGATGGTAGTGCATGAATATAATCATCATCCAAATTACAGAATAAGTGGTTGGGTAAATATCATCACGCCTCTCTTGCATACCCAAATTACAAAAAAAACTCTAAACAATCATAAAAAATGCAAGTCAAATTCTGAAAAACAACTGGGTGTTTAATAAAGAGAAATGCTCTGAGATGGAATTGGTCAGAAGAGCAGTTGGCAACTGGATTGAGTTCACTGAGACAAGTTTATCTGAAACTGCTCCTAAGGTGCAAAAGCAACATACAACACAGCCAAACTTGGAGGACTTTTCCCAGAGAGTAGGGCAGATCTTTATAACTGCCAGTGCTCTAACCTCCTTGGATGGAAGTGTATTGTTTGAGGCTGTGGCTAAAAGAGATGGAGCTTTACTTAAAGATTGGAAGGAAGTCTGCAGATATGAAGGAGATAAGCTGGGGAGAACATTAAGCTTAGTTAGATGGACTTTGGAGAATGCTGTCCAAACAGGGTGGACTCACATCACTTGCATAATCAAAGACAAAGTTCTAGCTGCTCAACTAAGCAAGAAACACAGATTCAACTGGCAAATTCACATGATGGCTGAGGACATCTTCTCTCTGGCTAATCAATTTTCTATTTGTAACTTTGAACATGAGAATATCTCTTCCAATAGTGGTAGTTAATTTTTTTCATTTTCTCTTGTATTGGTTCTATGTATTTGCTGCAGCATTGTTGCTGTTATTAGACTTCAGGCTTATGGTTGAAGTCGTGGTTATGCCTTTGTAAGACTTATTGTATTTGCTTATGTGAGNATATGAAAAACAAACACAAATTCAATGGGAGGAATCAAGGAAGAATCTCAATTGAATCCGAACAAGTGTTTATCTTGTATATTTATTTCTTATATATTAATTTAGACTCACAAAACTTGGAAATCGAATGTAGCATATCATTCGAAATTTGAAGTGTCAATAATTTATCAAATAATCTACATACATATAGGTTATCAATATTATAAAATGTTTGGTTAATTCAAATTACCACCGAGTTTTTTCATTATTTTGTTAAACTCAATAATTATTCTATTCGTTATTTTTCGTGATACTTCAAATGAATCATATTTTGACATTTTTTTTAATTTAATATTAAGATTCCGTATACAAAATAAAGAATAATAATAATTATCTTTATAATTAGAAATTAGATTTGCCTTATTTAAAAAATAATACAACTATACCAATTATAAATAGAAAATAAAGTTAATAATCAATTCCAAGTGGATAATGTTATTATTTAGAAAATAATACAACTATACCAATTATAAATAGAAAATAAAGTTAATAATCAATTCCAATTGGATAATGTTATTAATACACGTTTGATGAACTAAACAAAACATTTATAATTTGGCAAACCCTCAAATAGCTAAGAAGTGTGATTGAATTTTTTTTATCAAATTAACCCTTAATGCCATATCAAATTGAGCTAATTCTCATCTTCGATATATATATATATTTTTTTATCTAACACAAACACACAATTCTCCTCATCAAATTGAGCTAATTCTCATCTTCGATATATATATATATATATTTTTATCTAACACAAACACACAATTCTCCTCATCAAATTGAGCTAATTCTCATCTTCGATATATATATTTTTTTTTATCTAACACAAACACACAATTCTCCTCTTCTATAGATTTTCTTATCTTTGCATTTTCCTATCTTCTCTAAGAGTAAGCTAATATGTAGGTTCATAATATTTTATATAGTTTTATACATATTATTTAGAAATTTTTTCTACACATCCTATCTATACATACATTTACATATACACCATACATATATATATATATATATATAGGATGTGGTTCAAATGAGAACCAAGTCCTAGTATGAGAACCGTGAGAACCGCTATTTTTAATTGTATGTAGTGCTATGATTAATTGTGTTTTAGTGCTATTTTTAACTAGGATGTATTTGATTAAAAATAGCAACAAAATTTTTATTAGCATTTATGAAAATGATAGCACCATGTAATATTAAAAATAACATCATACACAATTAAAAATAGCATCAAATATGGTTCTCACGGTTCTCACACCAGACGTAGTTTTTATTTGAACCAGCCCCTATATATATATATATATATATATATATATATTTAAATTTAAATATTTTCAGACATCTTTTTAAAAAAATAATTTAGAAAATTTTAGGTCACTTTACATATTTTTAAATAGTTTTATACATGTATTCTTTACAAAATAGTTTAATAAATTTTTAGGTGACTTAACATATTTCAACAAAGATATATAAAATACTAGATACTTTTACATACGTTATATAATATTTTAAGTACTTTTAATATTTTAGACATACATTTTTTATTTTTTTTAATATAAGATAATTTTGTATTGTTTACAATTAATATACGACAAATTATATCATATATTAACTCCACATCTTTAATTTATAATTATTTGTTAGCATTGTGTACCATCATCTTTAGTTTATAATTATTAGTTAATAGTGTTTACCATCATTTTTAATTTATAATTATTATTTAATATTGTTTACCTCACACGGGCTACAACACACTAGTAAGCTACAAGATCTGAAAAAAAGCTTCTGTAGCCATTAAACATAAAATATCGTCCAGCTTTAGAACCATGTAGTAGTTCGGTAAACTGAAATCATCAAATGAAGTGAACAGCAAAACACAGAGCTTCAACAATGATCAATCAAACAAATGATTTCATAAATAGGCATAAAGCTCAGATCCCGTAGCTTCTATGTTAGCCACCCGATCATCTGAGATACTCCAAAACTGAATGACAATCATCTCGACAACATTCGACACGTTAATTTATACTGATAACAACAGAGAATGTTGAAATAGATGGTAGATTCATACCAACTACCAAGCTCTTTAATACAATCCGTACAGCTACAAAATCTAGAAATAATTCCACGGCCGAAATGCAAGTGATGCAGTCGATAAGTAATTTGATCAAAGAGGGCAGTATTGAAGACCTTAGGAACAGCCAATATCACCGACTTAAACAGCTAAAGCATATTCATAATCATAAAATTGTAGAGTTCCTTCTTACAAATTATAATATTACAAGCAACCCTAATAAGATCCATGTTTTCGGATGGAAAATGTATCCAAAGAAGCTAACTTTAACCTGGGCACATAACATAATTCTGGAAAAAGCTAAACCTAATCCAGGAGGACTAAATATTGGTGGAGTAATTATCTTAAGCAGCTCAACCATACAATTCAAATATTAGAGTTGCTCACACAGCAAAGAGATTTAGGAAAAGGAAATAACCAAATGTCAACATTAAATTATAGAAAAATATCACTTTCGAGGTTTGACTTCTGTTTATCAGTTCAAAGCCAAGAGAGTCGAAGCTATGTTATTATAGGCAGCAATAAAAATAATCCGAGGTGCTTTTACCTAGCTCAAACATCACTAATCAAAACGAAGATCTAACATGAGAATCGAAAAAGATCCAACATTTAAAACAGGAAATTTGATTAACCCATGAGATTGAAAAGAAGCAAGAACACAGAGAGGTTTAACTGTACACCAAACAGATCAATCCTAGAAAATCACATTCCTTGTATATCAAATCAACAGAACCAAATCAGATATTTATGCTCATCATTCAACATTCAGATTAAACAGAAAAATATCCAACAGATATGGCCTAAAAAGATATTCCTAAAACTTCACCTCAAATCCCCACACGGCACTGTTGTGGCCCGCCGATCAAAGCCCCGGCTCTCCCATTGCTTGGAACCCCGACAATCAATTCTCCACAGAAAACCTTCAGAAACCTTCTCTGAGTACTCCACGCCTTGGCCTCTAACCTAACCCTAGAAAGCATCCTCAGATTGAAATCCACGTTCCCACTCCTCAATCTGTCGCCGTTGATCTCGTCCGCCACCGTCCTGCTCACGAAGCTTCCCGCCGCCGCGAAATTGGCCGTCAGGGAGGTCTCGTTCTTTGTGTCCTGCCAGAAGGGCGGGACGACGGTCTCCGACAGGGACTCTGACCTGTAGAAGATCACGGCCTCGATGTGGTCGTACGCGAGGGTCATCTTCTTGTTAGGGTTACGCGCGGTCAGGCGGATCTCGGAGGTGAAGGAGATGCGCGAGTCGTTGCCGAGCGTGAAATTGGAGATCGAGAACGAGTCGACCCGGAACTCGGGGAGCTGGGGGCGGAGGACGAGCCAGACGATGAAGGTGACGGTGCCGAAGATGACGACGAGGCCGATCACGAAGGCGAAGATGCGGCGCAGGCAGGTGGCGCGGCGGGCGGACTCTGGGTCGTACTGGTAGCCCTGGGGGTAGTAGGGGTTGTTCGGGTAGTTGTAGTATGCGTTGGACGGCGGAGGAGGCGCGGCGTAGGGGTACACGGCGGCACCCGGCGGGGGACGGGGCGGGTAGCCGTTGGGTTGTGCGTTCTGTGGGGCGGGGTAGCCCGTGACGGGTCGGTTCAGGTCATCCGGGTTCGACATCCCGACGGGTGCTCCGGCGACGGTCGGCGTCGGGAAATCGAAAGTGGCAGAGAGGGGTTTTGGGCGGCGACTGGTGAGGCTGTCTGGGTAAGCAAACGATTTGATGAATTTGTGAAACGGAATATTTTTTTTTTCTCTATCAATTTTGGGATTTATTCTCTCAACTGTTCTTGCGAGTGGGATGTTTTATGCCGGGGATACTGACGGAGGCGCGTGCGGCGGAACCTTTTGGAATTACTGTTTTACCCCTACCAGTAGGGGAGGGTAATCAAAGTGATTTGTACGGATGTAAATCTTGTTGCAATATGAAACGTGAATTCGGCATAAGATTTACAGAATTGTCAATAAATTGTGGAGAGTTGAACTTTTTTGTTTTTTGATTTGAAAATGCTAAAATGATTTTTGACCCCAAGTTGACAAACGTTTTTTGTTTTATTAAGGGTTAATTGTAATCTATATCTATATCTATATTTATATTTATATATATATAAAAAGGTTGTTGGTAAAATTATTATTTTTAACTTTTGACTAAATAAATAAATCATTTGACTTACTATTTAATTCTCTGCCAAATATTTAGTTTGATATTGATCAAATGTTAGCATACGTATACATATATATATGCAATCTTTTGGAAATTAGCAGCATATACATAAACTGTAATTGTCAAATTATTTTACTTTTTTTTTTTCCTTTAGTTATTTACGTCGTCTTTAATAGTTCAAATTTGCACATATTTTGATTTATTTAATCCACATTTATCACAATAAAAAAATTAATTCTTCATATTAATTACGAATCACTGCAATATTTTTATTCTTTTGGCAATCAACTATACATCATGTCTTCAAAAAATGTGTATTAAATATATTTTGTTTCTATAATAAATTATTTGAATATGCACGATAAGGTTGCAAATATAATTACAAAATAAAGATTGAAAATCAATTATGAAAAAATTATTGTGACATTTATCACAATGTTACAATTAAATCTTATTTATCAACATTAATAAAAAATTATTGTGATTTATTATTCATTTGGTAAACAACCATATACCAACATTTTTTTTATCGTACCTTCAAAAAATTATTTAATCGAGAGGATTAGTTTAAAATCTATTGATTTATCAATAACACAACCGTTATAGTTTTCAAAAATTATAAACCCAATTTTCCAAAATATCAAAAAAATAAAATAAGAAAATAACTATTTATCTTTAATAACAAGCCAATCTTTATCCTTAACAACAAATCATATGTTCTCCTATTTTGTTGGGTATCCATCCATATTTAAATCGAAATATGCGTGAGAACATTGCAAAATAAATTTAGAAATCAATTGCAAAAATCTTATTAATATAAACCTCACCAGCTGCCTTCCCTTGCTTTGCTCGAGTCCAACGAACGAAACGAAGTTCAGTCATAGAAGAAAGCATGATGGGACTTATCGGTAAACACACTGACCCCCTAAAAAGATAGGTCGGTCTTATTAAGATGTCTGCGGACAGGAACCATCTATGAACACAGAAGTGACGTTGGAAACAGCCACCCAAAGAGAAGATACAAACGATCCATTTGTCTTTCTCTTATCTTATAGCATTCAAGTCTTCTAGTCACAGCAACAATACTATAATAGAATTGATATATCAACATTAATAACAAATCTCTACGATTTTCTATTTATTTCGTAGCGAGCCATATACCAAAAATCATCTATTAAAGGAGTTCAGAAATATCCTTTGATTTTATCAATAACTGCACCAAACCATTTTTTTTTTCAATTTCATAACAAATCTCATAGAAATTAATAAATTAGAAAAAAATTAAAATATTTATCATATTATAAATTATAAGAATAAAATAAAATAATATTGATGTAATTAATGATTAATAATTTTTTTAACTTCCAAAATAATATTTATTTCAATCTTTTTCAATTAAGATTTGGTTATAATATTTGCCACAATTTTTCAACTTTAACGTACCTTATTTAGAAATCGAAATAATATATTTTAAGATGGTATGGGTAAGAGAAGATAGATAAAGGAGATAATATTTGAATATGTTAAAATTTCATTATCCTTAATTATAAACAGGATCTAAAATGACAACTATTTTATAACGAGTGAAATAAATATATAAATCAAATATTAAATTATTATATATCATAAAATAAAATAAAAAATAATTATTAATATTCAAAACTATTTTTATACAAATCAATATTGCTTCATTGCATTAAACATTCAATTATAATTATTATCCCGTGCATCGCACGGGCTACATACTAGTTGTAAAATAAACCTCACAATTTCGCGTTTTGACAATTTAATTCAAATTTTTGAATAATTGCAATAAATTCTGACTTTGTCACAGTTTGGCAAACCGAACTCAATGGTGATTGGAGATCATATTTTTGACAGCGTGGTCGGCAGGGACGGATCTAGAAATTAAGAGTAGACTGAGCTAGAATTTAAAAAAATAATTTTCATAAAAATCACAAATATATTTTCTTCAAATTATTCATTGAAGTTGTGCTCAACGAACTTCTACAAAGAAAAAATCATTATGTTCATTTTGCACCATATTTGATGTGCTTTCACTAGTTTGATGTTGATCTCGTTTTTTAAAGAATGATGATATCAATTGTGTTTTTCCTTTCTTGGTCGAAGGTTGGTGCTCCATGTGAATTTCTAAAAGTTCCACAATACAAATAAATAGATTTTTCATATGGCATAGTTATTAGCAAAATGAAATACGTACACATCATAATTTATTTCCAATTATGATATACAATAACTACATTAGAGGACAAGAGATTAAAACACACACACACACACACAAAATTACTGTTTCATACACAATCAACAAAACAAGAATTGCAACCACTGATCCTAGCAATTACTATTAAAACCCTAAATAGCTTAACTAAAATGAGAAAATAGATAAAGACAATTAGACAAATGAAATAAATATGTAATAGAGGGTTTACAAATATAGCTTACTATCAAAGAAGAAATTAAATAGTCTTCATGAAAATAGCCTCTTTCTTGTTGATTTTTTTCTTCTTCTACATTCATTGTTCCGGTGTTCAGAGGAGAGGCATGGTCATGGTTAATTTATTTAATTGGAGTTTGGTGTATAGTGATGTTTTGTGAGTTAGTGAGAAATGGTGGATCAACAATATATAATGTTTTGTTTGAGTGGTATTAGTAGTCTTTGGATTTAATAGATAAGTTAATTATTTTGTTGAGTTAGTAGGTTGGTTAAAAGTATATTATTTTGGGTTGGGCAAAAAATATAATAATTTTTTTTAAAACTAACAGTTGTTAAAAAAAAAAGATAACAGGCCTGGGCTTCAGCCCAGCCCAGGCCTCAAGTAGGTCCGCCCCTGGTGGTCGGCCATTTAAGATAATGTGGCGAACGATTTGATGACTTGGATAGTACCTCATTAAGTTAATTGTAAAACGAAAATGTTACAAGTATGTATATAGAAGTGTACATAACACTCACATGGAGTTGAGTCCACTTAATTTTTTATTTTTGATAGGTCTCACTCAATGTGAGTGTTATGTACACCCCTATGTATAATATTATGTACCTATAACATTTCTTATTGAAAATAACCACGATTTTTTCATTTTGACGTTTAAAAAAAATTCTACTTTAAGAAATTAGCAAATAAAGACATTAATTTTCGTCTTATTGCAACTCGAAAATGTTCCCATGCGTTTTTTTTTTCAGCATCTATGACATAATCATGTATTAGACCATAGTTTTTTGACCTGGCCGGCCCGACGAGTCGATCCGGAGTCGGAACCGGTCCGGGTGGGTTATTTAGACCGGGCAACAAAGGACCCGGTCAAATCCGGTCAAAACCCGGCCAACCCGGAGCATTGACCCGGCTGGGTCAACCCAGTTGACCCGGCCTTTATATATTTTTTAATTTATTTTAATTTTTTTAAAAAAATAAAACTATGTATATATGTTTATATGGTAAATATTTATCATGAGATATATATTATTAACACTTTAATGTATAAATTTTATGCACAAATCATTTAATTTTGTTACTTTTATGTATATTTATATGACAAAAATACTCTATATATAATTTTAAAAATTTTAAAATTAATTATCCAGTTCAGCAATTGACCCGGTGACCCAGTGACCCGAAGACCTGCCTAGGTCGATTACCGGGCCAGGTTTAAAAACTATGTATTAGACACATTAAATTCGTTTAGTAGCCTTGATAGGATGAGATAAGGTTGGTTCTTATCTCTCGTTTACTAAATAGGATTGGGATAAGGATATAGATGACGTGGCATGAGTGGGCGGGATAAAAGAATTCGGCCACTGGGGAGTGATAAATTTATCCTTGGTCTTAAGCGACCTTTATATANTTATTTATTAGAAAATATATTTACTTAATTTAAAATAATATTATTTAATGTATAAAATATTTATTCAAATAATATTATTAATTTAAAATAATTTTATTTTATTTAAAATAATTTTTTTAATTTAAAATAATATTATTTAATATATAAAATATTAATCGAATTAATTTTATTTAATTTAAAAAATATTGTTTAATATCAAATTATTTTACTTAATTTAAAATAATATTATTTGATTTTTAAAATATTAGTTTAATTAATTTAATCGGAAATTTAATGTATTTATCATAGACTTTTATCTACTTTGGTAAACATGGACCATTTTCAAAGAAATTGACCAAATCTGAGTCATGGGACAATTTAATGTTGATTGAATTATCATAAGAATGACAAACAAACTAATGTTGAAACTCAAACACAATGTATATTATAATTTGAAATGAAAAGATAAGATGAATAAAAAATATTAATGCTATTTGAGATCAAAGGGAAGTGCACAATCTATTATGACTGCCTCGATATTGATGAATGTGCATAAAAGATTCATAAACATTTTATTGTTGGTCCTATATTTTCTTTAAATTTTGGTTAAATTATCTTACTACCAAACTAATGGAACAAAATATGAGTAGCAATAGTATTCTAATAATTTAAGTTGTCAATGGTTCTATCAAATTTTCTGCCAAAATGGATTTCAGTTTTCAACATAACCGATATTAGATATCTTTGAAGGTTTTAGGTAATAATTTTTAATTATTATGTTGAGTTGTGTAGGTAGATAAGAGAAATAATTTTTAAATATTATGTTGAGTTGGATTGGGGATAAAGAAGGTTTTAGGTAATTACATCAACTTTATTAGGGATATCACATGCTTATTTAGCATTTTCATGGAGAATATCAGCTTTGCACTCTGAAAAAAAAAAGCAAAAAAAGATTACAAACTGATAATACCCATCACTTTACTCAATACCCATTAGCTTTTTCAATAAACAGTAAGAATCAAATCATCTCAAGGGTTAAGCAGAGTTTGCAGTTACCAACTGAAACAAATCTGATAAAACCTAAGATTGGAGAAATTTCTTACATCAACAGCCACAAAAAAACTTAGAATGAGACAACAAAACCATAATGAAGCACAAGTTCTTTCTCAACATTCAACCACCAAGTTGTTCATAAATTTAGCCAGATTAGGCGAAAAACGATATCGAACTGTATCGTTATGTACATCACGCAAGTGCATTACTGGAAAAAAACAAAAGAACGAATATCCGAAAACACAAAAGAGGGGGAAAAAGAAAGAAAACGGAAGAGTTTCACGTCCGAAACCAAAAGAAAAGTCATCTCGACATATATCACCAACCTCAACTAAAATGAGCAAGGAAAATAAAAAAAAAATACCAGGTACCTCATGAATTCCGACTGCCTTCTTCAAGCATCATCCCTTTGAGACTTTTGGCAAGCCAGATGGCGGTATCCCTAGGAGAAACCTTTTCCCTCCCGAAAGGCTTCAAGACAACTGTGAGCTCCTCCAGCCTATTTTGCTGCAGCAAGTCAGCTGACAGTTCCAGCAACCCCTCGAGTGCATCTGCCCTCTGTCTGAACGAATTCACGTCCAAAGTCTCTTTCACCGGCGGCGGGCCTTCTTCCTGGGCCGATGACGGGCTTGCTTTTACTGTTTCGAACGAATCCGACTTTGCAACTGTAAGTGAAGATGGATTTGGGTTTGGAGTCTTCATGTCTATTTCCTTTGTGATAGGGTTTTTGGAGACATCCAACTCGGAAAGGGAATTTTCAGGATGTATCACATCAGTTCCATCAAGCACTGGGTGAGTGGGCTCGATTGTTGTCTTCTCGTTATTTTCATTTTGCACTCTGGGACATATGTCTGTAGAAAAGTTCTTCACAATGAACTTATCATTATCGTCACCACTGGATGCTAAAGAAATAATGCTCGAATTTCTCACGAGATTATTGGTAGGTAAATCATCACAAAACTGGCCGATGCCCTTATCAATAACAAAACCAGCATTCTCGTCAGCCACATTCTTCACGACCATATCTTTGTCATCCGCGTTATCAATAGAGGAAGAATTCACGTTCTCATCGTGCGCATTCTTCATGTCCATATCATCTTTGTGATCCACGTGTTGTTGAATTAACAATGTATCGGCCGAACACATGGTTGATTCATTTTTTTTGTTTCCGAGCCTTTCATTTTTCGGTCTTTCAGAGTGAGACGAAGAAGTGGTGGAGATGTCTGACCTGGAGTCGTTAATTTCGACTTCGGCTTCTCGCTGTTTAATTTCCCATTTTTTCTCCTTGAAGCAATTTTCCATCTTTTCTGGAAATGACGAGCGGAGGACCTCAATGGCCTCTACTTTCTTGGCTTGCTCGTGACCATCATTTTGGAATGTATCATCACATACAGAGGAAGATGCCGAATTGGTGCTGTCCGTTTGGATCCTCTTTGGGTGGGGCCCTACTGACCTTTTCGAATGCTGCATGACTTCCCTTGTTATCTGTGAACCGTATGATGATGAATGAGGCTCAGATTTCGTAGCCTCGTTTGGGTCATTGGCTTCGTTTGGTTGATGTATTCGGGTCGATAACGAGGGTCGTCTAGACAGGGTTAGTGGAGTTTTCTGCTTTGTACTGATTGGCAATCCTTCTTCAGTGACGGGCTTTGTTGGGCCCGTTGGGGGGATCCCTTCATGTCTAGCTTTGGTCTTTGGTGGGGTTTCCATCATGGGTAACTACACAAATAGGGATATCTTTGTGAATATTATGAAGTCCAAGAAAAACGATAAAAAGAGGGAGGGTCACAATTACTCCTCAACGTGTAGCCTAATTAAAAAAAAAAAAAAAATGTCCAGTTGTATGACATTTAGCTATATATCGTACTTGTGGCAAAATCAGCTCAGACAGGCCAGCCAGCACATAAGATCGAGGTTTTTACTTTAGGGACCAACAAGCATAAATAAAACTAGAAACAAACATAAAAACTGTTGTTGCAGCCCAACTCGTTGTCACCTCTACATCCTAAAATTTTCAATTTACTTACAAATTGCCCTGGAGAAGTGTACAAGTTGGAAAACAGAAACGAATACATCTGGTGCATTTGTAATTTGAAAATAAGCCACTTAAAGGGAAAAAACAAAAGGCTAAACTCCAGGGTATTATTCGTACCTGGTGCTTCAGAGAAGGAGATCCCTGCATTCGCTTAGAAGATTCCGAGTTCGCCTTGGAATATGGGGCCTCAGCACTAACCTTATGATGACCGTAATTAATGGGGCCCGGTTTCGCAACCCTAGGAGATGCTTCCACAATTATTCTCTGATTGTTGATGCCGGTTTTAACATGGTGGGTTCTCATGGGAGAACTATTCTCTCTATTCCTCCCTTCTTTCAAAGCAATCATGATGTTCTTTATTGTCTTGGGATGCTGCTTTGTTCCGTTACAACCCAAGTCCTTATGATCATGGTCATCATCATCATCATCACCATTAATGGAAGCTGAGTCTGTATCGACGGTTTTGTTATGATGATTGCGGTTTGAAATGTTGTTGGTCTCGTTCGGCATAATTACCAAGCTGTCCCTATCGCTGCAAGAACTGTTGCTGCTCTGGCTCTCGGCCATGCTCCTTCTGCTCTCGCGAGATCCGGAAAGAGGTTTTTGGGGCGAAATGGAAATTGGACGGTATTGGTAGATGTATGGCTGCAGATATGGGTTCTTGAGAAGCTCGGATGCCTGATAATTACAGATGGGAAGATGAATTGTTTAATTAGATAAAATGATATAAGCAGAATTTTAAAAGATGATAATTGTTTGTGTTCCTCACACTTAGCCGGTGTTCGGGGTTTTTCCTGAGCATGCTCTTGATTAGAGATTTCCTGTTAAATGAAAAACGTAATTAATAAATATTATCAAAATGAAAGTCGACACTAACAATTGCCAGGTTTCATGAAACAAGAGGCCCAGAAGAATTTGTAAAATTATGGTAAGAAGATATAGTATAGTATACATGGTCACAACATCTCACATTAATTTACAAATGAGGAAT
>BKCP01006016.1:8498-47582 GCA_008636005.1 Striga asiatica | reverse complement strand
TCAACCAAAAAATGTGAAGAAAAAAATATTCTAATTGAAAAATCAATGGACATTCTAATGCACTTATACGAATCTCGTACGAGGGGAAGTTATATCCATTGATATTTATAAATTAAAATATTCATTAAATAATATTAATAAATTTAAAATATAGAATGAATATGTAATACAATTTATCTATATTAATTTATTGAAAATATTATGTGAAATTTAAATTGTGCAATATTACATAAAACATGTCTATTTAAGATTAATACACAACTCGTACGGTGCATGTAACTAATAATAATTAAATTATATTCATTTCAAAATAAGTGTTATTTTAAATTTTTTATTCAGAAATTCGATCGGAGTACAATGTGATTCCATAAAGTAATTATTTTGTTATAACTGCATAATATATTTAAAAATCTATATGAATAATAAGTATAATTGTAACGCCCACTTGCTATTTAAAAGATAATACTAATATTTTCTAAGTTATAAAAATCTGAATTTCTTTTTCTCGGGCAGTTACTCAAAATTTCTCTTTCTTTTTGAAAATTCTAACTATTTATCTCATAATTTTTAGACCGGGTCCGGTAATCGACTCGGGCAGGTCCTCAGGTCACCGGTTCAACCGTCGCGTCACCGGGTCAATTGTTGAACCGGATAATTAATTCAAAATTTTTAAAATTATATATAGAGTATTTTTGTCATATATTTATGCATAAAAGTAACAAAATTCATGTTTTGTGTATAAAATTTGTTCATTAAAGTGTTAATAATATTATCTCATGATAAATATTTACCATATAAACATATATATATATATATATATATATATATATATAGGATGTGGTTCAAATGAGAACCAAGTCTTAGTGTGAGAACCGTGAGAACCGCTATTTTTATTTGGGCGTAGTGCTATGATTGATTGTGTTTGATGCTATTTTTAATTAGGATGAATTTTATTAAAAATAGCAACACAATTTCTGGTAGCACTTGTAAAAATGATAGCATCATCTACTATGAAAAATAGCATCATGCACAATTAAAAATAGCATTAAAAATAGTTCTCACGGTTCTCACACCAGGACTAGTTTTTATTTGAACCAATCCCTATATATATATATATATATACATAGTTTTATTTTTAAAAAACAAAAAAATATAAAAAAAAAATATATGGACTGGGTCAACTCGCCGGGTCAATGCCCCGGGCCGGTTGGGTCAAGGCCGGGTTAGCCGGATTTTGACCGGGTTTGACCGGGTCCTTTGTTCCCCGGTCCAAATAGCCCACCCAGATCGGTTCCGGCTTCGGGTCGACCGGTCCCAGGTCGACCCGCCGGGCCGGTCCAGGTAAAAAAAACTATGATTTATCTACTAAATAAAATTACTAACTCTTTCTCTTTATCTCGACCCAAAGCTAGCTAAGGGTCTATGAGAACTAACTCCTAAAAATAATAAATCGATATATGCAGAGTACTCGAATCTTGAATGCATATAATCTCAAATAAGTCTCATAATTCTCAATTTCAGAACAGCAAACCAAACTCAACAATCCAGTATCTCAACATGGAATAATAATAAGTCTGCAAAATTTTGAAATAAATAACTCAAGTAACTCAAACGACTGATAAATAAAAAGTGACCACCACGCACTACCATCCAATGCCGCCATCCAACTGCTTAACCTGAAAATGATGGTTGTGGGGGATGAACATAATAATCAACGTGCTCACCTTTAGCCTATAAAGTACAAACATTCAAATTAAGCAACAGTTATCGTAAGCAAATATGACACACAAATAATGGATTCGCACCCTAATAAGGTGCCTCTAGAATTCTCGCAGCCGTCTAGACGGCGCAACTCGTGTCATCTCATCTCATCTCATGTCACGTAGCCCCGTCGGGCGCTAAACTAGCATACGACATATCTCATATAAAATCACAACCATAATATAGGCGTTCATCGCAGAAGATCAGCCGTCTAGATGATGATCACGGTGTAAGTCTGGAAACACCTAACTCATGCACATAATTACAAACAAAAATACCACAGTGATTAATAGGAATGATGTACTAGATAGACTNTGGCGGATCCAATTATGGAGCCAACTGTATCCACATTATAGATACGGACGGCCATTGTCCCCCCAAACTTTTAATTATTTACTATCTATATATATACATATTGTAAGTATGTTACCAATTTTTATCCTTTACTACATAAATATATATTTATAAGTATATTCAATTTATACCTACATTTCATAATTATTACCAATTATTGTATTGCTCTGTCTATTAATTATTTCTAAGTACATTATATTTTTGTTAGTAAATTTTCACTCTTCATCTATAATATTTGGTATTTTTTCCTTGTAATTTATGATTTAATAAAATTGAATGTATGAGATATGTGACATCTTAATAAAAAAAATGAAACAACAAAGTATGCAAGAAATGCAAATTTATGGGATTGAAAAGTACTCGCAAGAAGTATTAACACTGAATCAATCGTTAATGAGTCTCGTGAAGTGAAATAATATCAAACACAATTTTAGAATACCAAAGTCCATATATTGTACAACATTTTATTATTTATTTTATCTATTTAATATAAAATGAAACTGTATGTATGTGTGTGATATAAAAATTATATATCATCTCTAAAGGTGTTATTTAAGTCGAGTCAACCTAAAATATCTCATGTTCAAACTCGTGTTTGATTAATAAATGAGTCAGCTCGGCTTGACTCATTTAATAAACAAGTAAGACCCGACTCAGTTAATACACAAAGTCAATTTAGTGTCTAAAAAATTAGTTTATTTAAGTATAAGAACAAGCTGAGCTCGAGTTTTTGTTAGTCAGACCGAGTTGTGTTTGCAAACAGTTTTATTCGATTTACAGCTCTAGTCCCCCCTCAAAAAATTTTCTAGATCCGCCCCTGCTTCCCCACCTGACTTCTGGAACCTGCTGAAAGATGATGTACTAGATAAACTTCCCCACAACTTATATTGCCACATAGGCAAATATAAATAGATTTTATAAAATGTTTAGCTAGCAATTATATATATATATATATATATATATAGGATGTGGTTCAAATGAGAACCAAGTCCTAGCATGAGAACCGTGAGAACCGCTATTTTTAATTGTATGAAGTGCTATGATTAAGTGTGTTTTAGTGCTATTTTTAACCAAAATTTATTTTATTAAAAATAACAACACAATTTATGTTAACATTTGTGAAAATGATAGCATCATGTAATATTAAAAATAACATCAACCACAATTACAAATAGCATCAAATATAGTTCTCACGGTTCTCACACCAGACTTGGTTTTTATTTAAACTAACCCTATATATATATAGACTAGTCAAACAAGTTAATATATATTAGTTAATAAATATTCACTAATACAATGTATATTAGTTATCCTTTTATTGCCAAAACAAACTATGTTTAAGCCACTATTTGGTCACTTGTTTATTTTATTTGGAAGTAATAAATGCATCAAAAAAAAAAAACTTTAATAACATTGAACCAATGGTATATATGTAGATCACGGGGACTAGTGTGCATGGAAAAGATTTCTCTGCAAGTTCTTTTTCATCATCCTGTTGAATTGTTGACATATATATAATTGTAACGTCATCATTAATAAGTAGCATTCATCTAATCAAAGAAACGTGATTTATAAAAAATTAAAATCTCATCTATACCTCAGCAATCTATCTATACTTATATAAAGAGTCATCCCATTTACTAGAATTAGTAGGAAGAAAAGTCAAAGGTAATTAATGCATTCTATTTCCATCAAATAATTTTTATTTGATTGTTTTTTCTATAAAATCGGTACCAAAAAAAGGCAGATTTGATCAAAAGATAAAATCTTGATTTTACCAAAAATAAATCAGATATCAAGCCTAAATTGAAGGGTTTGGTTGTCTATATAGATATTGATTTACGTAAATCAATACATCTAATATTTATAGTTTGTGTAGATTTACAGTTCCTTCTTATCTTTGTAAAAAAAATCTTATCTAATTGTATGGAAAATGTGATTTCCGTATATCAAGATTTTTTCTTTAAAATCTTAACAGATATTGAATATTACTAGAATGTAGCGACATGGATGGTAGTTAAAATTGTGCATTAAATAATATTTATAAATTAAAAATATAAAATGAATATGTAATACAATTTACCTATATTAATTTTTTGAAAATGTTATATAAAATTTAAATTGTTCTTAAAAATCCTATTCCTAGAATGATATTACTCCTTCTGATCTTAAGGTTCCATTTAAGTTTCAGCGGTGGCAGTTTCCACTTATGGTTTCGTATGCCATGACTATAAACAACAGTCAGAGACAGTCTTTATCGCACGTTGGTCTTTTTCTAAAAAAACATGTCCTTAGTCATGACCAATTATATGTTGTTGTTTCGCGTGTAACTAATAAAAGGGGGTTGAAGATATTAGTTTGTGAGAATGACGAGTTGTTCAATAATCAAACTCATAAAGTTGTGTACAAGGAGGTCTTTAATAATATATGAGTGTTTCTTTCTCCAATACTATTTTATTATACAATTTTCCTACGTATTATATATAAAACTTTTATTTAATATTCCATCTTATAATATAATATTCTCAATTAAATATATCTCGTGTCCGCACGGGTCACGTACTATATATATCCCTTACATTTTTTTTTTCATGTATATAATTATAAGCCTGGATAAATAGCCTTAAAATTGTGCAAACCGTGCATCGCACGGATTTTGCACTAGTGCTAATCTAATAGCATCATTTAATGTGAATTCAACCATACAAATTGGATAAGATATGCTGGAGACTTTGGGTCTTTTCTTGTGTAGTGACTGCAAATTCAAGGGGAAATTCACGTACTTTGACTGATACATCACAAAATATCAAATATATATTGACTAATAAATTCAAAAAGCGAACTCAACAAATACTAATTTGCAAGGTACTAAAAGTTGGGCTAGTCGGCATTTAGGCTGAAATTACTTTCAAATCGGATTAAATCAGTGCCATCATGAACAGTTCTTCTTCTCGAGCTCCGGTG
Source organism: Striga asiatica (assembly GCA_008636005.1). Classification (NCBI taxonomy): domain Eukaryota; kingdom Viridiplantae; phylum Streptophyta; class Magnoliopsida; order Lamiales; family Orobanchaceae; genus Striga; species Striga asiatica. The sequence goes on along the minus strand of BKCP01006016.1, from coordinate 42,503 downwards.
ACTTGCAATATATTGGTGACGGATCCCGATGGAAAAACCTCTTACGCCCAAGTCAGTACTTGCTCATGAGAATATAAAAAAACTGTATGCGAAACATAATAATGTGTTATGTTAAAGTGAAACATGGTAACTTCTTATATACCCGAAGTTTCTTCTTGTCCAAGTAGAGTCCTCACTAGGAAAGGTATTCAATCGTATCTACTTTCCTAGCTTAGCACGTCTCTAAAATCTTATATTCCTTAGCGAGATACACTTGTCATCCCTAGTAGGATTCTATCCCCTCTTATCACATGACTTTTCAGTCCTTAGATCATCCCAACGACCTCGCAACCCTCTTGTCGGGGATCCATACTAGGTCGAAATTTCGACCTTTACTGTATGACCTCAAGGTCATGACATCCCCTCTTCTGTCCGAGCTGGCTCCTAGAGGACTTCAACCCAAAGTCTTTTAACCAGGCCGACCCGTACCTTGAGCTGCCTAAGCGAGCTTCTTGGCACGGTTGAAAACTGGTACCGAGCTAAAGCACTTTTGAACCGACAATACTCGAGCTAACCACTCAAACCGGTTCACCAATCTATTCTGGGTGTTAGATCATCTTGCCCCCTCATTCTTGAATGAGCTACCAGGACTTATGCAAGAATAGCATATTTCCGTCGCACCTAACCTTTCCTTTCAGCCATAAATGCCATTTATTAACCGACTTAGGGAATTGCGTCAGTCAGAAAAGCTTTAAACCCTAAGATGAACTTCTCACTCCAGATCGTTGATCTTCGGGTAGATTGATGCTCACCAGGCACCGACCTTTTAACGTCTTTCACATTCGTCCCCCCTCCCCCTAATCAATCCACACCAGTGAGATGGCGCACTTTCCAGCAACTCACTTGCGACGTACGGGACCAAAGCCCGCCGCCTTACCACTCGGCCACAACCTCGACTATTGTCATCCCCCTTTTGTGCTATAAAAACCGCACAACTCTATCATATTCACTTTTTACCTTCTTCACTTTCAAAGCTCACTTCTGCAAAAAATACTCCGACGAATACAACAATCTTCCGGCAAACTTTTACCCAACTTCCGGCAACTCTTCTCTTTATCTTTTCCTACGACTTATGGGTATGTTCTTTGCTTTGTATTTGCTTATGTTATTCTTCTTCGTCTTCTCTTTTTAGATTTTCTAGGCTTCATACAATCGCCGCCCCCTTTCTATCTTTATTTTTGTTTAAATTTCGGCCATTATGTCAAATTCCAGCAGGCCATTTCTTCGACCTCCTCTTCTCAACCCTTAGACGAACTCTCTAAGAATGCCTCCCTCCCTCGGCTTGACTCCATAGTTGATACCTATGCAACAACCTCTTCTTTAGACATTCCTCTTTCCCACAAATAGAAAGACCAAATCACCATGGTCAAGGGCAAAAAATCCAATGTTGTACCCGAAGTGGTGAAACTTGTCAAGCCCAATTTTTTGACCGCTTATTCCAATTACCACAACACATCCCTTGTTCATGAGTGCGATCTCCCCCGATCTTGGGACTTTCGGGCCCCCAAGGTCGGTGAACCCTTCGATTGCTCAAAGTCCCCATTCGTGACGGCCTTGTCACACTTAGCCAACCCTATTAGAATTCTTTAAATTATTTTACCCGAAATCGATTTGTGTCATGATCGGGTTCACAATCCTCAATAGATCAATGTCTCCTTACAAAGTGGAGCCCAACTTTTTTTTTTCTTTTATACTATTATTGGCTTAAACCCCAAAAAAAGTTCTTACTACCTAGCCACCCATAACAAAACCAACTTTCCTTGCAACCTTTTTTCCAATGTTTCGGATTGAAAAGAAAAATATTTTTCAACCGACCTTCTCTAAACACTTTTCAATTTTTTATTGAGTGGCTTGACGGGCTCTCTGGCCAGCTTAAAAAGCCTAAACATTCCAAACACTATGACGTGTTCATCCGGGAATGGAATCGATTCCTTTCAATACCGTAAAACTCACCGACAACCCCCGAGCTTCTTCTTTACTCTGGGTTATCTTCTTGCAAGGCATGTCCAATCATTGACCTAGGTATTCTTCATTTATTGCTTCTTTGCTAATTTTATTTTTTTCACACGACGTCAATCTANCTAGAGATTCTTTCTTGAGCTCGTTGGGTGCCGAGCCTACCTCTAGCTCGAGAGAGGTCAAGGCCACTGCCGAGCAATGAGCTCCTTTAAGGTGTTGAACTCGAGCCCCTTGGCCAGAAAGAGCCACCCCCTAAGGTTCTTAAAAAGACGATCATGTCAACTTAGAACGACATGCGCGAGAATAGAAAGGTGGGATCCTAAAAGAAGAAAAGGGTATAGGAGATAGAGGTCATTACCATTACCCTCGGGCAGTCAGGATGCTTCATTCACCAGATTGAGAAAGCTCGTGAGGAGGGATGAGCCTCCTTCTTATCATCTCTCCCGAGAGCTCTCTTCCGAGAGCACTATCAGCTCGAGCTAAAGAGGTGCCTTAAAGACTCCAACGAGTTCTTAAACTGGATCTTCTCTGCGGCCAAATAATACTTAATTAATGTTTGGAACCGAGAGGACTCGAGCTCAAGCTGAGGCAGTGGGCTATACCAGCGGGTCGGATGGTGCAACCTTGGTCAAAATGCCCAATCCCAACGATTGACACGGTGAGTCCACTCTTTCCAAAGAACATATGTAGTCGGAACCGGTCCTTGAGGCTGCCAAGAAGGCAGCCAGCCTGGCTGGAGAAGCTGAGGCCGGCTTAAGGAGAATAAAGAAAACGAAACAAAAACCAAAGTCGAGGAACGTAATAATTACGTTCTCCTTAAGACGAAATTGCCCCATAAAATACCCTCGGTTAACCGCAAACACCTCCAAGATACAACAACTTTCGACTTGTATATAGCGGTACTTCAAGTATACAAGCCTTCGGCGAACAATACTATTTTTTGGAACTCTCAAGACTCAACAAAAAAAATCAAAAAACACAATATGCTTTATGAACTTTGAAAATAAAATGCAAGAGCACTTGAAAATTTTAATATTTGAAACCATTTCACTTCATGAGAATTTATAGACTCCCGGTCGTCCAAAATTGAGTAGAAACCTCTTTGGACTGAACAGGTGCGTCAGTATCGCGAGCTCGTTGCGCCCGCGACGCCCTGTCACGTCCTTCCGCAGCGTATAGCAAGCTGTCGCGCCCGCGACAGGGCCTGCGCAGAGCTGCTCGTCGGGAGCTCGTACGCGCTCGTTCGGACTCGGAATTTAGTTCCATTTTTTCCTACTTGTTCCCAACAAACCCTTCTACACAATTCTAGTATACATAATGCATGATTATGGCTCGTTTAGTTCGTCCAGACATTTGTCAAAACATAAAGTTTGTGAACTCTACAACATTTGAGTTACTTAAACTCAATTATTCAACATATAACACTTACAATTATAATTAATTTCTTACCTTAAAATGGTTTCGAGAAACTTCTAAGTCTTTAACTTACGAAAAATGGAACCGTTAAATCGGTACAAAACCAATTTTTTCTTACAAATATTTTTGAAGTGACAAATTTAAATGTGAAAATTTAAATTTAAATCAACATAAAATTTAATTAATGTTGAATGTGATCATATAATTTTAGTTAAATTATAATAATAAAATAATAGATTTATTAATTTTTTTAAAATGTAATATTGACATTATTAAATACTTTTCATAATAAACTGAAAAGAAAAAAGAAAGAGACAATTCTACCACATTTTGTTGAAGTAATAAAATTTACCATAAGAAGAAATAAATATTTTTATTGTACTAAAGTTGTATAGATATTTTTATATTTTAAAAATTCTACCACTTTTTACCTTTTGATAATTTCGTTTTTCCTTCCACTTATTTTGGTTTTAGAAAAAGTTTATTTTTGGCACAATAAAAATATAATTGTAGAATTTAGCGACCTATTATTAATCAACGAGTAGAGATGTTAAACGTACTAGTCATAGCACACTAGCCTACTTTGAGCAGAAGGAATATTCACAAAATTAAATTTAAAATTGAAAATAATATAATTTATTCAAAAATAATTTTATAATTTTAGTTAAATTACATTAACAATATAATAAATTTTAAAAAATTATAAAATAATATTGACATATATGTATCAAATGTGTCTCATTATACACTAAAAAAGATTAATTATGTCACATATGCGTAAAATAATAACAAATCTTGTTTATATCAATATAAAAAACCCGTTAACCTACAAGCTAACAATCAGGTTCAATTAAGTGTTTCGCACGAAAAAAAAAAAAGCTTGATTTAAATGGAAGGGGAAATAAAAAGACCTAATTCTATTTTGTGTTTTGGCGGCATGACGAGAGAAAAATCGGATTGAATTGGAAAAAATATTTAGTTATTCACTAAACCTTGAGGGTTAGGAAAAGTAAAGAAAACCTTCCACGTTTAGGATTAGGAGTATTAGAGCAAAGCAGACATTTTCTATAAATATAAATCAGTGGAGATTGATTAATTAATTGATACACTTGAAATTGAAATATACAGGGTGAGCTAGCTGATCATCTATCTATCGATCATGGCGGTTTGTGCTGGTGCCTACAATCTCCTGAACAATAACAACCACAACCAGTTGATGTGCGGCGATTGGATTATGGGTCCTCTATTGGGAGAAGGGACTTACGGCCGCGTTTACAAGGCCACTCTCAGGTCATCCCTCATAGCCGTCAAAACCGAAAAGACATCTCTTTCACAAACGCTCCGCAAAGAGTTTCAGATTTTGGCGCGTCTCTACGACTGTCCGCACGTGATCCGATGCCTTGGCTACCACACGACACAAGATTACGAGGGCCGTTTGGTTTCTAATCTGCTATTGGAGTATGCATCTGGCGGCTCTCTGCTCGACAGAATTCAGAAATCGGGAGGTTTCGGGCTGCCCGAAATGGAAGTGAGGGCCCACACGAAGTCCATCCTGAGAGGTCTCCGTCACATTCACGGCCTCGGTTTTGTGCACTGCGACTTGAAGCCCGAAAACGTGCTGCTGGTCGCCGAAAACGGCAACTTCACGGCCAAAATAAGTGATTTTGGGCTTTCGAAAGAGAGGGGGACGGTACCGTATGCGAGTGGCACGCGCGCGTATTTGTCGCCTGAGGCGGAGTTGTTGGGGAGGCAAGAGGAGGCTTCTGATGTGTGGGCGCTCGGTTGTGTGGTGCTGGAGATGTTGGTGGGGCGGGAGAATGCGTGGGGAGGGGAAAAAGAGGAAATTCTTGGGAGGATTGGGGGCGAGATGATTTCAGAGGATGCGAGGGATTTTGTGAAGTGTTGTTTCACGAGTGATCCGGATCAGAGGCCCACTGCCGACTCACTGTTGCCGCATTCCTTTGTCGACGATTACGCCAAGCGTCTGTTTTCGTCGGCTAATGCTAGTGTTGAAGATGCTGAATATGGGTTTAGTTTCCATTTTGATTTTGATGATGACAATTAGTTCATTCGTCACTAGCAGCTACCTTCTGTAATATGTATACTCTCTCATGTATCAAGGAAAAAAATTAATTACTGCTACGTTACTCTCAAGTTTAATTTTGTGAATGGTCTCTCAATGTCTGATGCATGCAGACAAACTTAAGTATAGTAATTCACATTTGAAACCACCAAGTGATGGATGTATAAATCTGGTTTTTAATTTCCAATTCCTATACTTTCTAAACAAAATTAATTAACTTCTGAATAATGCGAAGGTCCCAGGACTTCGATCTGCTATTTGATTGAGGAAATTGGTTAAAGAGTAGTCTTGTGTGGTTTGATGGAAATAAGCCCGCTTCTTGTGTTTTTTCATCTGTTTTAATTTTTTGTAGCAGCTAGCTTATTGTGTACTAGTTAATAAAATTAGTTGCAGGTGTAGATTTAATTTCAATATTGAAGAGCAGAGCAATGAATGATTTATGGATTTTCTTAACAAATAAATTAATTACCTCTTTTATAACAAAGATCTTCAAAACTAATGGTTTGCTTTATTTGGATTGTCAATACTTAATTGATCACCTACCAAAAATAACTTTTACAAAATGAACATTTTCTACTCCTTTACATTTTGTATTCGCACGAAAAACTCCTTTGAAATTTTGTCATCTATAGAAGAGATCATGATAGATAGTGAAAAAAATAAGAATGATTTTAGACCATTGGATCCAATACAGAAATGATCATGATTAAATCAAATATTAAATATGATAGTCAGCGGCGGATCCAGAATTTTTTATGAGCCAGGGCAAAAAATAATTAAAAGAAAACTTTCAACAATATTGCATAAAATAGTTATATTAACAATTACATAAATAGTTGAAACAATCGAAAGGAATTCTCTATTCAATTTACATTTGACTTGATGCTCGAAATGAAATGAAGAATGGGGTCTGACTATTTGATTTCGTATTTTTATTATTATTAAAAATTATAGCAAAAATATTTTAAAGTATATTTTTTGTCATTTTTTGTAATTTTATAAATGAGTCATTTTGAAATTTTAATTTAAAAAAAAGTCTAGATGTCATCATTTTAGTTTATGTTGTTTTATAAAGATGTCCTTATAGATTATCTTCTTACATTCAAATGTAGAGTTTTTCAGCGGTTTGTAATTTTAGATGTTAATTTATAAGGATTCGAAGTAGTCCATATAAATATAGAGCTTTATCCATCTTTATTAAAACATTCAAATTTTAACACTTGACTAACTTAATTTGCAAATACATTTTAAAAGTTAATAACATTTATATTTGGTATTACATTTCATATATGATAAATTAAATTAATCATATTTTCCTAATCTATAACTAGTACGTACCCCGTGCGATGCACGGGAAAGAGATATAAATGAGTTATTTTTACAGGCTTTGTCCGTTAAGACTAAAAAGCAATAATGTTATCATTTATTTTTCACCTATTTTAATCAACGTTAAATCTAAAAAACAATACAGTTATAATCTATTTTCTACCTCATTTAATCAGCGTTGTTGTTTAGTCAGAACATTAAATATGAGCATGTTAGGGCTAACTTGTAAAATAATTAATATATTATCTCACTAAGGCACTTATACTAATAAATTTGATTTTAGTATATATAATTGTTTTTCGATATAAGAGAATATAATGTCATTATTATTTTATTATAACCTTTGTTGTCATATAATGTCATTATTATTCATAAAAGTTAAAGAAGTTGTAATCAATTTAATGCACATTAGTATTATTTATTTATGTAATTAATTTAATATATGTAAATACATTTTAAATAAATAGTGTTTAAATATTTTACAAAATACACACACATGTTTTCTAGAACTTAATTTTGTATATTAGTTAAACAACTTTGATTTAGCAAATGTCAAAAACTCAACCCCTTCTATAATCAAGATTTTTCTACTTTTCATTATAAGAATTTATAGTTTATTTAGCATATTCCTACAATGAAAATATATTTTACAATTTTATTATAGAAAGAAAACGAAATAGAAAATAAAAAAAATAATCATGGTTGCAAATAATAAACAAATAAATTCTAAAGAACAGTTAAAATATTTCAATTTTAATATTTGACTATTAGTAATACTATTTAATATATCTAGTCATTATCTCTTAAATGGTAAATTATATTAATTTGAAGAATGTTTTATTTTATATATATAACGAAATAAAGCTTAAGAAAAAATTATATTGGCAAAGAGTAATTCACCAACTTGATTTCGTTTGATTAATTGGAAAAAAATCTACCTAACCCTAACCTGTTATGATTTTATATATATATTTTTGGATAAAAAGTGAGTATTTGTGAAATAAATTAAAATTAAGGTTAGAACTTATAATATGTTGTAATATTTACCTTGACCAAAATATTATCAACATAAATCATAGAAAATCAATATTCTAATTTATTATAATAATATTAATCAAATTATTTAAGGAAACAATTTTTTTTATCATATCTGATTTGATATTAATTGAAAATGTTTATATGCAAGCAATTAATGCATATATTTAAAAAGTTTTCAAACAAAAATATGAATTAAATGCTTCCAAAATTTTTAACTACTATCTTTAGTAAATGGTTATTCTTATTATATAGATATAGATATGCATAGTTTTTCAACCCGGTAGTTTCTTAACTACTATTTTTATATGGCACATTTTTATCATGAAATACATAATATTAACACTTTAATGTATAAATTTTATATACAAAAATTTAATTTTGTAACATTTATATATATTTATATGACAAAATACTCTATATATAATTATAAAGATTTTAAAATTAATTATCCGCTTCAACAATTGATCTGGTCACTTGATGGTTGAACCGGTGACCCGGTGACACGGAAACTTGCCTGAGTCGATTCATGGGCCGGGTTTAAAAGCTATGATAATATGTATTGATGGGCTAAATTATTATGTCTATCCGCTAAAATGAAAGAAATTCCATCAAGATTTATAAATTCATTTTTATTTCAAAATGCAAAGAAAAATTCTGCTTAAAGATACGATAATATAACAGCAACCAAATACCGTAACAAAATCTACTTTTCAAGGGCTATCTGAAATGGAAAATATTAATTCAAGATTTTTAATATTGTGTTTTTAGGAAAAATATTAAATTAAGATTGACATGCAAACCGTGTAAGTTAGATTTTACCAAAAAATTAGCGATGACATTAGGTAGAGATCTTGTACCAGAAATTCTCCAAACTGATTTCTAGTTCGAAATACAAAAAAATCTGCTAAATTTTTAAATAAAATCCAGTTTTTAAGGAAAATATATATGGAACGCAAATTTCAAAATTTTTCCAAAAATTAACTCGCCGCTTTTTTCGCCTGTACAATGTAACAAACTCATTTGGACTTCATTTAATTAATGCTTTCTGTGAAAATTAAAAAAAAAAATAATTTTCCATTAAAGGAAACTAATTAATTATGTCCGAATTTGACCAAAGAGTTGACCTACTATTTTTGATAAATGGTAAATCTTATTATATAAGTATAGATTTGACATTCATATCGTATATATAAATAAAAATAATTAATTTTAAATACTTACCAATTATAATTAAAAAATGATAAATTTATCTAACAAGCTTACTATATGATATAAGAAACAAAAATATTGTAATATAATACCGTCAAATCTGACAGCTGAGGTGTATTATTTTAAATAAAAAATAATATTAGTTTGTAATAATTATTTAAAATATTAAAATAAAAATTTGTATTTATATCTTTAAATTAAATATAATTTTTTAATTAACACATGTTAACTATATAAATTATGTAATTAGCAAAAAAATTCAGGCTAGGCAATTGCCTAGGCTGGACCATACATGAATCCGCCCCTGATGGTAGTCAAACATGTGCTGACAATGTTGCAAAGGGGTAAATACCTAATTACACACATCACATGTGGGACGCACTACCACTCCTACCAAACTTTCACTTCTCTCTCACCTGCTCACACACACATGTCGCGGATTTGCGCAGGCGACCACCCCATCTGTAGCACCGCTCGCCTGCTGCCTCCCGCCGCTGACTACCGTCGCCCTCTGCCGCCCGCCGTCGAGTGCCGCAGCATCTCCCGCTCGCCATCAACCCTTGCCGGACCACCGACGCATACGCCCATCTCCGTCGGACTCGCTTGAAGTTGCAGACAGTCACGGCCACCGCGCCGCCTTGTCCCGTCACCACCACAACACGGCCAGACCAGTCGTGTCACCACCACAGTCCACTGCCGACGCCGTCTAGTCGATTGCCGGAACGAACTTCAAGGCCACAGTCCACCATCGAGCGCTGTGCAGTCGACAATCTAGACGACACCCTAGCTAATGCTGCCACCAGCCAGTAGAGGGCGACGGTGTCCTACACGGCGAGAGCCACCACGTCGTCGGCACGTAGGAGACATGAACTGCAATTATCGACCGAGAAGAGGTTGAGTCAAGACGGCTCGATCTCGTCGCCGGTATTGAGGAGAATGGTGAAATTTTCGTCGATCTGAGAGGAAAAGGCGGCGGTCATAATTGCAGTTCATTTCTGTGCATGGAAATTTTCAAAAGCACGGTTGTGCGTGGAAACTCTTAGCAGATTTTTATGGGCTCACTTTTGAAAATGTTATAAATCGTAGGGTCTTAATTGTAATTTTTAAATTATTTTAATAATTTAAAATTTATTTTATAGGTGAAATTTATAATTATTCAAACTACAAATAATATTTCAATAGTAATAAAATTTATATAATTTGGTCGTTCATTTATTTCAATTATTTAACTAAAAAATTCGATATCGAATTGAAATAACCGAGTGTTGATATCCGAGTTAGGCCTACGTGAAACTCGGTTCACTGATGGGGAACTGAGGAAGGATGACATAGAAACCCAGACCGGTCGAGTGATTGAGAAGTGCCGAGCTTTAAGGTCGGCACCTCTGCTGCACAGAAGCGAGGTCGACCTAACCGGGTGCTGAACAGAGAAATGGGACCCCGGAACTTAAAGGACAAAATAGTGAAGAAGGTCCGACACGAGGATCTCCCGAAGTCGGCTCCTGGACACCTGCGGGACCCAGAACTAATAAAATGTTGCCACTTGTCAGCTAATGATTACCGATGTGACGCGTCTCCATAATAGGGCACCTAGCTCGGCAGAAGGACCTGTCCGCATTAAATGCCCTACATGAGAACATTAAATGTATGACAAGTAGAGCTGTCAAAACGGGTTGGCGGGGCGGGCCGGCCCGTAGCCCGCCAAAGCCCGCATTTCGGCGGGGCGGGGCGGCCATCGTGGCGGGCCTGAGAAAAGCCGGCCCAACCCGTCCCGCCACGGGCTGCGGGTTAGGCGGGCCAGGCCTGCCTTTTTATTAATTTTTTTTTAAAGGTAGGCTGTAGGCTGTAGCCTGCTATATTGTGTGGGCTTGGGCCACGGCCCAATTCTTTATATAAGAAAAAAAAAATTGTTGTTAGATTAATCATAAAATAGAGATTCAGAGGGAGGCGAAGAGGCGAGATTGAGAGCCGAGAGGCTGTGCGTGTGGGCGTCGATTCTCGAAGGCGGTCGTCGGAGACGGAGGACGGATGCGTGAGCGGAGGTCGAAGAACTGGAGATTCAGAGGGGAGACGAAGAGGCGAGACTGAGAGCAGTGAGGCAGTGCGTGCGGGAGTCGATTATCGAAGGCGGATGCCGAAGAAAGAGGCCGGAGGCAGAGGCGTGGGCGGAGGTCGAACAATCAGAGATCCAGACTGGAGACGAAGAGGCGAGATGAGAGCAGTGCGTGTGGGCGAAAGTATATTGCGTGTGTGTGGTTTTTGCTAACCTATCTGCTATTAAAAATCTCGGTCCAACCCGCCCCTTTTGCGAGGCTGGGCGGGCCAGCCCGCGGGCCGCGAGCCAAATTGACAGCTCTAATGACAGGTAAGGATTAGAGAAACCTCGAATCGCATTTAATATCTGTCAGAGTGACGCCGACCTGCTCTGCAAAATCACTGTACTACGGGACATGATGAATAGTGTATGAAGTGCCGAATTTAAGGCCACTATAAATAGAAGACTCATCTCATTTATTTGGGGTTGTTGAAATCATCAACTGCCACTTTCTCTCTCTAGACTTCTGTAATAAATTCTCGCAAAAACTCCAAAGTGCCACAAAGGTGCCGACCTCTTTATCAGAGCCCGACCTCGTAATTAAGTAATAAATTCCCTTTTCATCGCATATCTTCCTTATCTTACTTTTACATTATCATAAAACTTTATTTTAATTGTTGATCAGATCCGTCCCTCAACAGTTTGACGAGTTTGACGCTAGAGGATGGGCACCATAAGATATTTGGTGTCAATATTTCGACTTTGTGGGACACCACTCACAATCTCTTCTTTTTTCATCTCGTTCCTTCAAAACTCACTGAAAATGACTTCTTCCGGCCACGACGAGTCGACTCACCAATCCGAAGGTCAATCCCGTCGGCGTGACGGTGAAGAAAACCTCACGCCGGCGTCAACAGGGACCTCAACAGGGACTTTGAGCAGAAGGATTCGCATTAAAAATTTAAAATGTACAAAATTGAATTTAAAATTGCAAATAATATAATTTATTCAATTTTTTTTTTGTAATTTTAGTTAAATTACGTTAACAATATAATCAATTTAAATATTTTATGAAATAATATTGACATATATGTATCAAATGTGTCTCATTATACACTAAAAAAGATTAATTATGTCACATAGGTGTAAAATAATAACAAAATCTTGTTTATATCAATATAAATAACCCGTTAATTAACCTACAAGCCAACAATGAGTTCAAATATAAGTGTTTCGCACGAAAAAAAAAAAACCCTTAATTTTAAATGGACGGGGAAATAAAAAGACCTAATTCTATTTTGTGTTTTGGCGGCAGAGACGAGAGAAAAAGCGGATTGAATTGGAAAAAATATTTAGTTATTCACTAAACCTTGAGGGTTAGGAAAAGAAAAGAAAACCTTCCACGTTTAGGATTAGGATATTAGAGCAAAGCAGACATTTTCTATAAATATAAATCAGTGGAGATTGATTAATTAATTGATACACTTGAAATTGAAATATACAGGGTGAGCTAGCTGATCATCATCTATCTATCTATCATGGCGGTTTGTGCTGGCCGTGCCTACAATCTGAACAACAACAACCACAACCAGTTGATGTGCGGCGATTGGATTATGGGCCCTTTGTTAGGAGAAGGGACTTACGGCCGCGTTTACAAGGCCACTCTCAGGTCATCCTTCATAGCCGTCAAAACCGAAAAGACATCTCTTTCACAAACGCTCCGCAAAGAGTTCCAGATTTTGGCGCGTCTCTACGACTGTCCGCACGTGATCAGGTGCCTTGGCTACCACACGACACAAGATTACGAGGGCCGCTCGGTTTCTAATCTGCTATTGGAGTATGCATCCGGTGGGTCTCTGCTCGACAGAATTCAGAAATCGGGAGGCTTCGGGCTGCCCGAAATGGAGGTGAGGGCCCACACGAAGTCCATCCTCAGAGGTCTCCGTCACATTCACGGCCTCGGTTTTGTGCACTGCGACTTGAAGCCCGAAAACGTGCTGCTCGTGGCCGAAAACGGCAACTTCACGGCCAAAATAAGTGATTTCGGGCTTTCGAAAGAGAGGGGGACGGTACCGTATGCGAGTGGCACGCGCGCGTATTTGTCGCCTGAGGCCGAGTTGCTGGGGAAGCAAGAGGAGGCTTCTGATGTGTGGGCGCTCGGTTGTGTGGTGCTGGAGATGTTGGTGGGTCGGGAGAATGCGTGGGGAGGGGCAAAAGAGGAAATTCTTGGGAGGATTGGGCGCGAGATGATTTCAGAGGATGCGAGGGATTTTGTAAAGTGTTGTTTCACGAGTGATCCGGATCGAAGGCCCACTGCCGACTCACTGTTGCTGCATTCCTTTGTCGACGATTACGCCAAACGTCTCTTTTCGTCGACTAATGCTAGTGTTGAAGATGCTGAATATGGGTTTAGTTTCCATTTCGATTTTGATGATGACAATTAATTCTTTCATTGATATCATCACTAGCAGCTACCTTCTGTAATATGTATACTCTCTCATGTACCAAGGAAAAAATTTAATTACTGCTACGTTACTCTCAAGTTTAATTTTGTGAATGGTCTCTCAATGTTTCATGCTTGCAGACAAACCTAGTATTGTAATTCACATTTGAAACCACCAGGTGATGGATGTATAAATCTGGTTTTTAATTTCCAATTCCTATACTTTCTAAACAAAATTAATTAACTTCTGAATAATGCGAAGGTCCAGGACTTTGATCTGCTATTTGATTGAGGAAATTGGTTAAAGAGTAGTCTTGTGTGGTTTGATGGAAAGAAGCCTGCTTCTTGTGTTTTTTCATCTTTTTTAATTTTTTGTAGCAGCTTGTTGTGTACTAGTTAATAAAATTAGTTGCAGGTGTAAATTTAATTCCAATATTGAAGAGCAGAGCAATGGAAGATTTATGGATTTTCTTAAAAAAATAAATTAATTACCTCTTTTGTAACAAAGATCTTCAAAACTAATGGTTTGCTTTATTTGGATTGTCAATACTCTATTGATCACCTACCAAAAATAATTTTTACAAAATCAACATTTTCTACTCCTTTTACATTCAGTATTCGCACGAAAAACTCATTTGAAATTTTGTCATGATCTCTCTATATATATATAGAAGGGATAATGATCTATAGTGAAAGAAATAAGGATGATTCTAGACCATTGGATTCAACACATCAATGATCATGATCAAGTCAAATATTAAATATGGTAGTCAAACATGTGATGGCAATGTTATAAATAAGTGTATATCCATTGGTCAAATATACACATTTAACTATTAAATAAGGGCAAAGAGTAATTACCTTATTACACACATCACATATGGGACCCACTACCACTCCTCCCAAACTTTCACTTCTCTCTCATTTGCTCACACACACATGTCGCGGATTTGCGCAGGCGACCACCCCATCTGCAACACCGCTCGCCTGCTGCCTCCCGCTGCTGAGTACCACCGCCCGCCGTCGATTGCCGCAGCCATCTTCCGCTCGCCGGACCACCGACGCATACACCCATCTCCGTCGAACTTGCCTGAAGTTGCAGACAGTCGCAGTCACCGCCCCGCCTTGTCCTGTCGCCACCACAGCACGACCAGACCAGTCGTGCCACCACTACAGTCCACCGCCGACGCGGTCCAATCGATCACCGGAATGAACTTCACGGCCACAGTCCACCGTCGAGCGCCGTGCCGTCCACAATCCAGACGACACCGTAGCTAATGCCGCCACCAGCCAATAAAGGGCGACGGTATCCTTCACGGCGAGAGCCACCACGTCGGCGGCACGCAGGAGACATGAACTGCAATTATTGACCGGGAAGAGGTTGTATCGAGACGGCTCGATCTCGTCGCCAGTATTGAGGAGAATGGTGAAATTGTCGTCGATCTGAGAGCAAAAGGCGATGGTGCTGGCTGGAAAAGAAGGTCGAGAGTCATAATTGCAGTGCATGTCTGTGCGTGGAAACTTTTTGCAGATTTTTGTGGGCTCACTTTTGAAAATTTTATAAATCATAGAGTCTTAATTGTAATTTTTAATTATTTTAATATTTAAAATGTAGTTTGTTGGTCAAATTTATAATTAATCAAACTACAAATAATATTTTAATATTTTTATATAGTATGTAATATTCCTATATTGTTTTGGCTAAAAATAAATGATAAACAAAAAATATAAAATTTATATAATTTGGTCGTTCATTTATTTCAATTATTTAACTAAAAAATTCGATATTGAATTGAAATAACCGAGTGTTGATATCCGAGTTAGGCCTACGTGAAACTCAGTTCACTGATGGGGAACCGAGGAAGGATGACATAGAAACCTGGACCGGTCGAGTGATTGAGAAGTGCCGAGCTGACCAGGAAGCATAATTAACCGGGACAACGAGCGACACCAGCTTTTAGGTCGGTACCTTTGCTGCACAGGAGTGAGGTCGACCTAACCGGGTGTCGAATAGAGAAATGGGACCCCGGAACTTAGAGGGCAAATTAGTGAAGAAGGTCCGACCTGAGGATCTTCCGAAGTCGGCTCCTGGACACCTGCGGGACCCAGAACTAATAAAATATTGCCACTTGTCAGCTAATAATGATTACCGATGGGACGCGTCTCCATACCCTGACAGCCTAGGGCACCTAGCTCGGCAGAAGGACCTGTCCGCATTAAATGCCCTACAGGAGAACATTAAATGCCTGACAGGTAACGATTAGAGAAACCTCAAATCGCATTTAATATTTGTCAGAGCGACGCTGACCTTGATATGGGATATCATACGACTAAGGATGAACAGTGTATGAACAGTGCTGAATTTAAGACCACTATAAATAGAAGATTCATCATCTCATTTATTTGGGGTTGTTGAAATCATCATCTGCCACTTTCACTCTCTAGACTTCTGTAATAAATTCTCGTAAAAACTCTAAAGTGTAATAAAAGTAACAATCTCGTTATCAGAGGCCGACTTCGTAATTAAGTAATAAATTCCCTTTTCATTGCATATCTTCCTTATCTTACTTTTACATTATCATAAAACTTTATTTTAACCGTTGATCGGATCCGTCCATCAACAATTTGGCGCTAGAGGAAGGACACCATAAGATATTTGATGTCAATATTTCGACTTTGTGGAACACCACTTACAATTTCTTCTTTTTTCATCTCGTTTCCTTCAAAAGTCACTGAAAATGACTTCTTCCGAACACGATGAGTCGACTCACCAATCCGGAGGCTAATCCCGTCGCCGTGACGGCGAAGAAACCGGCGTCAACAGGGACTTTATTTTTTTAACCAACAAGCATATTTTATTGGAAAACAAGTCGAAGTTTGGGGGGGCTTATTCCCCTACAAAGCCACAACAGTCTCGAAAAAACAAGCCGAAGTTTGGGGGGTTTATTCCCCTACAAAACCACAACATTTTATCAGTGAATCTCGATAAAACCTTCTCGGTTAGGTTTTTTCTTCTGCCTCGTGCTACGCCTAACCCGTTGTTTTTTTTCCAGAGGAGTTGGTGTAAGATTGGGTACAAGAAGGTGGAGTAGAGGGGCTTGGGAAGGCAGTGATAGGGTTGTGCCGGAAATTTGGGGCAGATATGAGAGGGAAGTCTGGTTCAGAGTCAGTAGAGCAAGTCTCGACTAGCACTGAGTTGGGCTTAGGGACTTTGAGCATAAGGATTCGCGTTAAAAATTTAAATGTACAAATTGAATTTAAAATTGCAAATAATATAATTTATTCAAAAATAATTTTATAATTTTTAGTTAAATTACGTTAACAATATAATAAATTTATAAATNCACGAAAAAAAAAAAAACTTGATTTAAATGGAAGGGGAAATAAAAAGACCTAATTCTATTTTGTGTTTTGGCGGCAGAGAGAAAAAGCGGATTGAATTGGAAAAAATATTTAGTTATTCACTAAACCTTGAGGGTTAGGAAAAGAAAAGAAAACCTTCCACGTTTAGGATTAGGATATTAGAGCAAAGCAGACATTTTCTATAAATATAAATCAGTGTTTCGAAAAAGAGATTGATTATTACTTAATTGATACACTTGAAATTGAAATATATAGGGTGAGCTAGCTGATCATTCATCTATCTATCATGGCGGTTTGTGCTGGTGCCTACAATCTTAACAACAACAACCACAACCAGTTGATGTGCGGCGGCAAGGAAAATGAATACGGTGATTGGATTAGGGGTCCTCTATTGGGAGAAGGTACTTACGGCCGTGTTTACAAGGCTACTCTCAGGTCATCCTTCATAGCCGTCAAAACCGAAAAGAAATCTCTCACACAAACGCTCCGCAAAGAGTTCCAGATTTTGGCGCGTCTCTACGACTGTCCGCACGTGATCCGGTGCCTTGGCTACCACACGACACAAGAATATTACGCGGGCCGTTTATCGGTTTCTAATAATCTGCTATTGGAGTATGCATCCGGCGGCTCTCTGCTCGACAGAATTCAGAAATCGGGAGGCTTCGGGCTGCCCGAAATGGAAGTGAGGGCCCACACGAAATCCATCCTGAGAGGTCTCCGTCACATTCACGGCCTCGGTTTTGTGCACTGCGATTTGAAGCCCGAAAACGTGCTGCTCGTGGCCGAGAACGGCAACTTCACGGCCAAAATAAGTGATTTCGGGCTTTCGAAAGAGAGGGGGACGGTGCCGTATGCGAGTGGCACGCGCGCGTATTTGTCGCCTGAGGCCGAGTTGTTGGGGAAGCAAGAGGAGGCTTCTGATGTGTGGGCGCTCGGTTGTGTGGTGCTGGAGATGTTGGTGGGTCGGGAGAATGCGTGGGGAGGGGCAAAAGAGGAAATTCTTGGGAGGATTGGGCGCGAGATGATTTCAGAGGATGCGAGGGATTTTGTCAAGTGTTGTTTCACGAGCGATGCAGATCAGAGGCCCACTGCCGACTCACTGTTGCTGCATTCCTTTGTCGACGATTACGCCAAACGTCTCTTTTCGTCGGCTAATGCTAGTGTTGAAGATGCTGAATATGGGTTTAGTTTCCATTTCGATTTTGATGATGACAATTGATTCAGTCATCATCTCTAGCAACAGCTACCTTCTGTAATCTGTATACTCTCATCCCATGTATCAAGGATATATATAAGGCTCAGAAAAAAATTATTGCTATATATGTATATTCTAAAGATTTTGTTCTCTCTCAATGTCTAATGCATGCAGACTTCATGTATTGCTTTATTGTTGGGATCCATCATGCCATTATTATTATTATTATTTTTTTTCAGAAATTTATCTCATCAAGGACAACAATCTATTTATCTATGTAATTTGATTATTTCGGTGGCCATGTTGGCATTATTGCTACTGATGCTGCTCCTAAGATAAGAGGAAATTGATTAAAAAGTCCTGTGGTTTGATGGAAATAAGGCTTTTTTCCTCTGTTTTTTTGGTGCATGCGGCCTATTGTGTACTAGTTCTTTCAACATTTAATTTAAGAGCAATGGATAACTTACGGTTTTTACTTAACAAACAAATTACTTCTTTTTGTAACCAACGTATTCAAAACTATTATTTATGGTTAATTTGCTTTTTTGTTTTTTATTTGGATCTCAATTGATTACCAAAAATGAACATTTTCTAGTTTCTACTCCTACACATTCAATAAAACACATTTTCACGAAATTAAATTTCATGTTCGTAATTGTTAAATTGATTACTTTTAGTGGTTTTTTATGATAGCTTTTAAAGATTTAGATCTCGAATTGAGAAACAAAATTCTTTTAAGCCCCGATTTAATAGTTAACCTATCTTTCGGATCTTGTATTTAAAAAACTGTCTTTTTTTAATAATTGATTGAATAATGGCAATCTCTAAAAAAAATTAATAAATATCCCCGAAATTCATTTGCATTTTAATGAACATTGTTTAAAAAATAAATCACATTATGGATATGAACTTGGTTATAGCTCCAATCAACTAAAAAGACCAGAATATGAACATTTTAATATCACTTGAGGATTGTCTCTTGTTAATTTTACATGCTAAATGAGTCTAGTTTATTAATCTTGTGGGCTACTTCTCCTATTAACAATTGATTTTGAACTACGCCCTCAAGTGCACTTCCCTCTAGTTTATTAACCCGTGCCATTCATAAAATAAAATAAAAAACAAATTGAACACAAAATACATTACATTACCCAACAAGTTAATCACTCAAAATCAGAGCACATAATCCTCATTTCAAGTATGTCCATTTATATATATATATCATGACCATGTCCACAGCCAACCTCAACAAGAAACCAAAATTAGTTCATCATACCATCCACAAGAAACAAAACAACAACAATTCCATTTCATTCCCTGCAGAAAGAAAAGCATGTCTTCAATCCTGCCTTTAAAAGAAGAAAAAAAAAGAAAAAAAGAAAAAAAAAAAAAATTATCGAGCATCAACAGACGTGAACGAGTCGGCAAAACCCGAGGGCTTGTTCGGGATGCTCCCTTTGCTATCCTGACTCGCGTAGCTATAATCCCGACTCAAACCTTGCTCTTCCTGCTGCCATCCCTTCAGCATCTGTGGCAGGGGCAAATCCATGCTCACGCAAGACTCTCTATCGATATCCTCGTGGGGCCTCCATCTCTCGACCAATTGGGCCAGCACACTAACCGCGTGGCCCATTTCCGGGCGGTGGTTTGGGTCGCGGGTCGTGCAGTGGCCCGCCAGGGTGGCGATGAGGTGTATGCTCTCGTGGATGTCTTCGTCAGCATTCAGGGCAGGGTCCACTGAAGCTATGAGGGACTCCTTTTTCGATTTTATTTGCCAGAACCACTCGGCCAAGTATCGTTTTTCCTCGGGCCTTGTCTCGTCGAGGGCGACTAGTCCGGTCAGGAGTTCCATGAGGACGACTCCGAAGCTGAACACGTCAACTTTTGTTGTGATTTTGCCCGTCACTGTTGAGGGGTATAATAGGAATAGAAGAATTAGCTCATGCAAAAAATTAATCCAAAATGAGAATTGTGTTTGCAAGAAAAATCTTAAGGAATAGCCAGATTAAAGGCAAGTGTTTTGCTGATTAGTGTAACCAGAATTAGAATCAGGTATCTAAGTACTCTTCTCTATTGTTGTTGCTTTTAGAATGACTAATAATGACAAACTAGTAACAGATGTTGGCATCTCTAGACATTCTTGAACCAGAATCACCCAATCAATCATCTCCATGGTAGCAATTGCCAAATTCCCATTAAATTTCATATGCAAAGTAAAAGTTGTTATAATTTTCAGAGTAAATTGTAATTTTAGTTTTGTATGTTTTACTACCCTAACTTTTTCGTCCTCTTCGAAATGCGTTTTTTATTTTCGTCCCCTATGTTTGCGAAAATGTTACAAAAAGATCCTTTTCGCAACAAAAAGGTCTTTTATGTTTTGCAAAAAAAAAAAAAAAAAAGTTCCAATTTCGTCCCTTGTGTATGAAAAGGACCTCTTTGTAATCTTTGTGCAAACATACGGGACAAAAATCAAATTCGCAATTCGAAGAGGACGAAAGAGTTGGGTTAGTGAAACATACAAGACTACAATTGCAATTTACTCTAATGAGTTTTCTTCCATACTAAAGCTTGTGATCAATTCATATCCACATGTTCTGCAGAAACTAGCTAACTTAGGGATCAGACTAACTTAATTTGTTGCACAAACATCATTCTGCCTATCCTACAGACACGATAAAAGAATGCTGAAAACTAAGGTGCAAACTTCTTACCAGCATACTCTGGGGCAAGATACCCGAACGTCCCCGCCAGCCTAGTCGCCACCGACATCTCCCTATCCGGCGCCAACTTCACCAGCCCAAAATCCGAAACCTTCGCCCTCAACTCATCATCCAGAAGAATATTCGCCGATTTCAGGTCTCTGTGTATGAAGCTATGGTGTGCCAGGCTATGTAAATACTCAACTCCACGCGCAACATCGAGCGCTATCCAAAGCCTGCTCGTCCACGACAGCGGCTCCAGCCCCAAGCTCTTCCACCGGAAAAGTCGCCTGCTGAGAGCCCCCTGAGGCATGTACTCGTAAACCAGTAGCCTCTCGTCCCCCTCGACAGCAAACCCCAAGAGAGACACCAAATTCCGGTGGCGAACGTTCGAGAGAACCTCGATTTCAGACCGGAACTCGTCGAGGGCCTTGCTTCCCATGGACCCCACCACCATCCTCTTCACCGCCAGCTGTGTGCCGTCTTCCAACTCCCCCTTGTACACGACTCCGAACCCTCCGCGGCCAATCTCGTTCTCGGGGGCAAAATTGTCAGTGACCTTACGGAGGACGTGGACCGAGATTGACGGGCTTCCGGGCTCCATGCTGTCCGGCCCGTAGCTGGCCCGGCTCCCGGCACTGCTGGCCCGGCCCACGTCCGTGGACCCGATCTTGAACATGCTGTTGTTATTGTTATTGTTATTGTAAGGATCTTTCAAAGAGTCTTTATGGCTTGCGACTCGGGCAGGGGCATTCTTGGCAAGTTTCTTTTTTCTGCGGAGGCAGTAGACGAAGAGTACGGCCACAAGGGCCAATAGGACGGTTGAGCCAGCAGCGGCAGCTGCCATTGTCGTGATTCTTGATTTTTCCGGGCTTGGCGAGTTAAGGCTCGGGATGCCAGAGGAAGGTGCATTTGGCTGCCGTCGATTAACCTCACCTGACGGTGGATTACTGTTACGGTTATTACTGTTATTGTTTGGTGAATCTGAATTGTTGGGTGGAGATGGGCCGCTCGATTCGAATTTCGGATTACCTGTGGTGACGACAGTGACGTTGCCGCGGAATTGAGGTAACGGCTTGTCGAAATTGTTCCCGTTTAAGTTCAACACTCTCAAGAAGGCTAGTCGAGTCAGTTTTTCTGGGACAGTGCCGTGGAGATTGTTTCCTTCCAAGTGAATCTCTCGCAGGGACGATAAGTTGGCAAGAGATGGGCTTAGAGTGCCGTTAAGCCCGAGATGCTGCAAATTTACGACAGTAACCTCGCCCATAGAATTACAAGAAATGCCTCTCCACGACTGCTTACAAGGATAATTGCCCGACCAAAGTGAAGCAAGTTGAACCGGATAGCCAAGTTCACCAAGGAATTCCAAAAGGGCACTCACTTCTGGGGAACACGGGTCGCCGGGCTTGGCCTGACAGAAGGAATTTGACGAGTAAGTGACTTTACGGGCCTTGAACTTGGGAATCGGGCCCATGAGCATGTTGTTGTTAAGATCCAAGAGCTCGAGGCTGAGCTCAGCCAAGGCCGGAGGGACGAGCCCGACTAAATGGTTTCCGTTGAGGTTGAGTTCTTTCAAAGAGGTCAGGCTCCCGATAGAGCCCGGGATTGGGCCCGTGAACTTATTCCCTTGGAGCCAAACGGTCGTGAGCCCGGTCATTGACCCCATCACGTCAATCGGGCCTGAAAGCCCGTTTTCGTCCTGATTGTTCAGCCAAAGTATTTGCAGCATTGTGTCGCGAAAAGTCGAGGGGAGGCTGCCAGACAGACGGTTATACGACAGCTCTAAGGAGGTGAGTGACGGCAATTTCCCGAGAAAATCGGGTAATTGCCCGATTACGTTACACTGTGAACAAGAGAAGTTGACCAGCTGAGTACATTCTGCGAGATCAGTTGGTAAAGCCCAGCCCGAAGTCTGATTAAACGGGTTTTCGTCCAGGGCCAAGACCTGAACGCTCGTGAGACCACGGAAAAAGTCGAATGGGATCGTGTCAAACTGGTTGAAATCCAGGAATGCGTACTGGAGGTTCGACAATCCGTTAAAAGTCGGCATTTTTCCGTAGAATTTGTTCTTTTGCAGGCCGAGGTTTTCGAGCATTTCCAGCTGGTTCAGGTTCTGGGGCAAAGTCCCTTCAAGCCCGAGGCCCTGAACCTGAATCTGAGTCACTCGGTCATTAGAGCAGAACACGTAATCCCATTTGGGGGGCCCACATGGATCATTTCCATTTTCGGGCCATTTAAGGAGCTCCGGATTTTTCAGACCGTTCTTGAAATCGTTGAGAATTTTGAGGTCATTTGGGTCCGTAGCGCAGTTAATGTAACCAGTAAGAGAAAGGATGAAAAACACAAGAAATATGTGCAGCATCGTTTTTCTTGGACTAATTTCCAGTTTCTCCCATTGTTTTCACCCTTCTCTTCACAGGCAGAGGATCACTACAACAGTTTTAAAAAAACCCATATTTTTTATCTTTCTTTTTTCAGAAGTCCAGAAAAGGATAATGTGGGTAGAAAGAAAGTGAAATTGAACGAACCTTTGACCGCCGCATGTAAAATTCTGGAATGGACCTGGAATTTGGACAGATTTTTTTTCTCCGTAATTTTCTGCTGCAAACCAAAATCTTGGGATCTGGGGAAAGGAGAAGAGGAAAAATTCTTGAAATTTGTCTTTAGGGTTATTCAATGGGTCGCATTTGCATCAGAAACCCTAAAGACTGAGCACATTGCGGTGACGACGATGATGATGATTGTCTCTCTCTCCTTTTCACCTCAGCTCTGTTTGTCTCTATTTTTTTTATTTCTTTTTTCATTATGTTTTCTTTTTGTTTTCCTTTTTTCTTTTTTCTTGACTTTTTTTTTTTTGCACTTTCTTTTTTCTTGACTTAATAATTAATATACTGTTTTTTCTTCCTTCGAACTTAATATATTACTGGTTAATTGATTTGTTTTGGCTTACCGACACGCGTGCCATAGGATGATGAGTCGCGACTCAGCGAGTCAAAGACTCAAAGTCTATGTGAATGAGAATTATTTTCGATAATATTCTCATTATTATTATTATTATTGTAATGATAGTGAAGAAATCACACAGGACACTTGACCGACCATCTTTTCAAGGATTATGTGATATTTATTTGTATTTGCTTTTGGACTTTCATTTATATTTACTGGATTCGATTTTCGAATTTGCCGAAATTGGGATTATTTGCTATCAAATTAACTGGTAAAGATTACATAGAGTTTAATTAGGTGCTTGCCTGTGTGGATTATAGATTTAGGTCATATTTTCTGGAAAAAGAAAAAAAAAAAACCATATCACACATAACGTGATTTCCTTTGCAATCAAATGACAATTCAACTGTGATTTTTATTTACAAGGAAAATATAATCCAGTTGTCAAGAAAATGTTGAAGTAATGAATATATAATATATACTCATACTAGTACAATACTCGTGTATTATAAACGAGTATTTGTTAAGAAATTTATATTACAAATTAAAAATAAAAATAAAAAATTGATTTAATTTTCAAATACCTTTTCAAATAACTGTATTACTATTGGACTTAAAATTACACACATCAACTATACGACTTACCACCTTATATTATAATATATTTTAAGTTATATCATTTAACAAATTTGTAGTTAAACTGATTTAAATAATTTTATTTTTTAATTAATATTAATAGGTAATTTGCTTTTTATTATAAAGATATAATTATTTGGTTATTTTGTATGTACAATATAAATGTGAAATCAAAGCACATCAAAACATGATTAATTTTATATATTATGTATAATAAATAAAAAATATTATTAGTTTTAAAATCTACTTATAATTTAAGTTAATAATTTTTTCATAATTTTTAAAGAAAGATAAGAAAAAAAGAAAGATTGGGGAAAAAAAATATGTCTTATAAATCACGTCTAGCATAATTAATGCTATTAAAAATGATCATAACTATCTAATATATTTATGGTTATTCCAAACCAAATTATTCTTTGACTGAGAGTAAATTAAGATCCATCCAATCCAAATGAGAAAGCATGAAAATTTGCCACATAAGAATAGAAACATGTGCATTTGTCACTTAGACTTAGCACATTCGAGAACTATATGTATGAATGATGGTTTGAAAATTATGATACACATTATATATATATANTAACATAACAAGGTAAGTGTGGTATTAATTTATAAATCAACATATATATATATATATATAGGATTTGGTTCAAATGAGAACTAAGTCCTAGCGTGAGAACCGTGAGAACCGCTATTTATAGTTGTACGTAGTGCTATGATTGATTTGTTCTAGTGCTATTTTTAAAATGGATCTATTTTCTGAAAAATAGCAACACAATTTATATTAACATATGTGAAAATGATAGCACCATGTAATATTAAAAATAGCATCATACACAATAAAAAATAGCATCAAATACGGTTCTCACGGTTCTCACACCAGAACTAGTTTTTATTTGAACCACTCCCTATATATATATATATAGGATGTGGTTCAAATGAGAACCAAGTCCTAGTGTGACAACCGTGAGAACTGCTATTTTTAATTGTATGTAGTGCTATGATTAATTGTGTTTTAGTGCTATTTTTAACTAGGATGTATTTGATTAAAAATAGCAACAAAATTTTTATTAGCATTTATGAAAATGATAGCACTATGTAATATTAAAAATAGCATCATACACAATTAAAAATAGCATCAAATATGATTCTCACGGTTCTCACACCAGACATAGTTTTTATTTGAACCAGCCTCATTTTCTAGGTCAAAATGTTGAATTTTCATAATCTATAAATATTAGTTTTTTTAGTATTTTTTTGTCAAATATAAATATATCATTAATAATAAAATTTAATTATCAAAATCTACAATTTTTTCTCTCCTGCAAAAATCTTTAAAGTTTGTTCAAAATATAATTTTGAAAATCTCTTTACCATTTAGTGATTTTAATATTTTTTTTGGTTAACAATAAAAAATGGTAAAAATAAAAACTTCAATTATTGTTATTAATCACTCCAAATCTTCCGTATTTACTTATTTGATAGATGAAAAGGTTGAAGTTCCAAAATCTTCTAATAATGGTATTTTTAGAAAAAAAAAAATATTGTCAAATAAAATCATATCATAAATTCATTATAATTTACAATATTATATAAAATAATTATTATGTTTCATGAAAAGCTTTTGATTGTGTAAAACTTTTAGGCTCTTACTGATATGATCTATATTTAAATATTAAAAAATAGCTTTGTTTTAAAAATTTAGCAAATATTTAGATTTATAATCACATTTTCAGGCAAACTATATATTGTTAATGTGAAAAAAGGCCCATAATTAATTAACTATAGTTCTATATCCATATATTATTACAGAAAAAAGTATACTAATCAACTGCATATACTTTTTTTTTTTTTATCTTTTGTATTACTAAATAAGTAAATATATTGATTATATATATAACTCAATACTTACTGGTCATTTTATCAACTTTTTACATACAAAATAATAAATTATTTATTTTCATATAATCTTTTATTTAGCACTCATAGTGACCGTAGAAAGATAAAAACTATTTTATCATATATGTATGATTTTTTTTTCAATAACTTATTTGTATATTTTATATCAACATCTGTTAAATGGGTTTTTCATACCAATAATGCAACATAGTACGGATATACCATCAACATTTTTATTGAATGACAACTCTTATTTTTTTATTAAATGCTTTTAAATATTAAAAGAAAATAAATATAATACCACTTATCCCTTTGGTTGAATGAATCTTTATTACTTTAGGGAAAAAAATAAAATCTTGAAATATTAACTATAAAAAAAATCCAGATCAAGATGTTACATATAATAGTATTGATATGTACAAACTGATTTTTTCTTTAAATTTAAGTTTACAATTTTGTTCTAAATTATTTTATTATGCTGTGTGTCACCATAATATATTAGTTTAATATGTAATTTACCGGTAACTGAATTTTGATCATAACTATTACTAATAATTTTGAAAATAACCAATCAAAAAGATATAGATAGTTTTATATATAGAAGTTCGGTTAACATATATATAATGTTGTGTACACTCAATTTTCATAATAAACAATACTTTATTTTAATTTTTATTTATATTATTGAATTTAAACTTATGTTATGCTTAATATAATTAAGTTGACTTCGTCCGTGCATGTGAACAGGTAAAAGAGTACTAGTGTATATAAACAGTTGTTCTATTCAATTATTTGCAAGAGAGTAAAAAAATTATTTTCTTAGTTAATTATAATAACAAATTATTATACATTATATTAATTAAGTATAATAATAAAAATGTAACAATAAATTTTATGAAAAACATAAAATTTCTGTATACCTTGATTTTATTCCGATCAAATGATATTGCGGGCAATCTGTATATGTCTCATTTGATTCTTCTCTTCCTGGACTTCGATTGATCTTTAAATAGATTTGACAATTGGATCTTGTTTGGCTTGATCTTTAAATAGATTTATTCTTGTATTAAACGTTAGGACTTGATTTGATTGAATACGACTTCTTGACGGGCTTTCTTTTTTATACTTCTTGGAGAGTGGTACATAAAAGACCTCCAACCGGCAGGATTCATCCTGATCTCGAGCTCCTCGCCGGTTGAACACCTTTAGACCTGCAAAAACTCTCACACTGTAAGGGTTTTTCTGTGAAGAGCCACAGATGCTTAAGTTAGCACTTGTAGAAGATGAAGTGTTGTATAGAAAATGTGTGCAGAGATTGTAATGTCATACATGGCATAACTCACCCTTATATAGAGAGTTGATGCCTTGTTGCCTAAGACTGCCCGAATGAGCTTCTTGACTACCCGTTCGTATTGCCCGACCTGCCAGAACTGCTCAATTATGTTAGGCCACGTGGTCATATCCACGTGGGGGCAATATTCCAATAATATTCCTTCTTATCACTTAGTCTTCTTTATTAGATGGTCTAATCGTGCGATTGACCTTGATTACCTCGAGGTAGAGTACTATCAACATCAAGCTCCCACATTCTGTTCATCTGGTCGATCCTTTGGCCATATGTACCTTCAGGTCAAATTTCAATCAGGTCGTCCGAGGGTCCTAGTTCGACCTGTCGGTGCTCCTAGAATCTACAACGTCCCTTTCAACCTGGATGTCCTTCCACCTGAGAAGTCTTCAAGTCTTGATCGGTCTGGTGATCCGTCCGGTTCGGTCTTATTGTTTCACGGGTCTAGTCGACCTGAGGGACTTGGACTTGAATGTCGATATTCAACTTCTTGGATCTTCAAGAACACCTTGGATCTTCAAGAGAACTGAATTTCGATCTTCAACTTTTTGGATCTTCAAGAATACCTTTGGGTCTTCAAAAGAATTTGAACGTGGATCTTCAACTTCTTGGATCTTCAAGAACACTTTTGGATCTTCACAAGAATTCGAGAGCTCTTAAACTTGAGACTTTGATTTATGAGGTGTTATTTGTGGCTTTGAGGAGAACCCTTCTTATAGGTGTAGGAAAGAGAAGAATACATCAATTTGATTGGTCCTTCATGATTTGATATAATCTCTTTCCTTATTCTAAGATTTGACTTGGTAGACAATAAATATTTACTTTACTAATTAAATATCTTATTTATCTTATATTTATGTCCATAAATAAAGAAAGACATTAATTAATATTGAAATTTTGATGTCCACAAATGTCCTGTTGAGAATTGTTCACGAACGAAATGTCTTGGTAATGAATGAGTCTCAAAATTTTGAATTTCGTAGAGACATGCAGATAGTTTAAACTCATGTTTAGGAGTTAGTCAATTTGAATTTGTAGATAGTTTAAACGCATATCAAGGAGTCTTGATTTAATTTGGTTGATAGTTTATACGCGTATGATAGAATTCTTCACTTGACTTAATTTGTAGATAGTTCATTCTCGTATCAAAGAGTTCATCATATGACTTGATTAGTAGATAGTTTATACTCGTATCAAGGAACGATAATTTTATAGGTACATACAAGTAATTTGTATGCAAATATCATATAATCTTATACATTTATAATATTTTATAAACTTATAAATAATAAAATTTATATATTAAATAGTCAAAAAATACATATATATATGTGTGTGTATATATATATATAAATAGAAATTAACAATAATAGTAAATAAATAAATGTCATATTACTACTTAATAGAATATTGCGCAAAATATAATTTCATATTGTTTTAAATAATTTTATAATATTTAACTAAAAAATATTTTTTATAATGTACCCCGCGCATCGCACGAGTATCAACACTAGTATGTATCTATAAATAATAAATTTTTGTTAGACAAACATAAGAATTAGCCACTCATAATTGAGAGTTGGGTGCGAAACCATGTTGCACCTAATCGTATTCGACTGCAGATGGTACACGCTCTTGAGCGCCCGAGCAGATGGCAAGCTTAGAATTGGGCGTTGTGACTGTTTGTAGTGTTCTTGCCAAGTACGATCGCAAAGACCAACCTCGGGTCGTGTGTCAAAGGAAGGTTGTTTGGAATTGGATTCAAGTAATGATTTATTCAAAAAAAGAAAACATAAAGGTCCTTACTCGCAATTTGGTTGGTTGTTTAATGCTAAAGTAAACGCAATTGAAAGCAATAATGAACGCAATTATATCATGCGCAGGCGGCAGGCGAGAGCAAAGGATTTGCAGGCTAGCGAACCAACCCGCAGGCTCATGAGTGTGGGCAGGCAGGCAGTGTCCGTCGACAAAGCACGGGCATAGGTAAGCGGTGTCCCTCAGCAACGCACGGGCGCGGGTAGGTGGTCAAGGCCTTTTTGTGTAGGCGGTAATGGTCAACGCTCAGCTCAAGCTCGTTGGGCACTCGGCTGGATGCCCGACTCGAGCTCTCCAGGCGCTCGGTCATTATCGAGAATAATCATGGTCGTTTGGTCGAATTTCCGACATTTCTCGGTGAATTTCTCGTTCAATCTCCAAAGCACATTTTTCTTACAAAACAAATAAATAAAATGCACAAGACACCAAAACGACAAGAATACGCATAAACGAGCAAAAAAGACTAAATTGATCGAGAAAAACCTAAAATAAACTCAACAACAAAAATAAGTCACTTAAAAACACATAAAATAACAACAAAAATATACAAAACAACTTCCCTACACTTAATTTTTTTGTTTGTCCTCAAGCAAACTATCTCGCTAGCCTTTCAAAAAGACAAATTTATTTACTTGTTTATCATGTCCAAATATATACCAAACTCATCTTACCTCAAGCAAACTATCTCGCTAGCCTTTCAATACGAGAATATGTTCCCCTACAATATAGAATCATATATAATAACATCTGTCCAATGCTCTTTCATATATGATCGACTCGTCACAAATTAATTTTTACAACTTTACCCATGCCAACATAAGTGTACTCGTAGTCCCCAATACTAAGATATTGACCAAAACCAAGGGAACTAGAGGCCAATTTATTACATAGTCATATAAGGTCAATGACAAAATGAAAGTCTCTCTCCCTTCATTCGTTTCTCTTCGTCTTTTTTATTTATTTATTTTTTTCACGAGCCCCTTTTCCCAAATGAGGGTATCCAAACGATTATTATTTAGGTTTATCTTCAAGGGGTTGCCCCAAGTCTCCTAGACCGATTCTTGTACTCATTATCTCGTTCCACAAGATGCAACGGAAGATGAGCATAGTCCATACCAACCTTGCAAACTTACAATATTTCCTTTTTTTTAAGAGAGAGAGAGAGAGCAAACAAATCGTGATAACATTGTGAATTTCCAACAATATACAATCAAATCAACACATCACCACATATATATACTGTGAATAAACAACAAATATGAACTTTTACACATGACAACGAAAATTATTTCATTTTCCTAAAAAAAATATTCTATTAATTTAAAAAATTATATAAAAGTTTTCTATGTCAACTTGAGATGTAATATTTTCCATTTTGTTGGCGATTATTGTAGGGCAGATATAGTAGGCACTTTCACAGGTTACGTAATGATAGTCCCCATCTCACGGGACCTTTATGTCCTCTTTCACTTTCCCCTCCATAATTATACCTTGTTTTTCATGTGGTGAACACTCCTTTTTGTTCTAATCTTCCTGTCCAATCTTGTTTCTCTTAATTAGGAAAATTAATTAAATTGTATTAGGTTGATTTTAGAGGATAATTACAATTATACGTTGAGACAATATATAGTTAAACATTTCTACATTTAACAAAAATACATACAAACGAGAGAGAGCGGAGCTATACACAAATGCATCTCCAATGCTATTATGGTTTTTGAAAGAAATGAATTACACATAATATAAATAGACTTTGTGACTGAAAATCAAAATTCTAGGTGTTACCCCGCGTTTTAGCTCGGGTGGTCTCCACTCTCCCATATAGTGCATTAATTTTATATATTGTTTTTCCTTTGGGCTAATACATAAATATATAAAATAAAATAAAAAAAAAAATCATTGTAGCCTCTTCAAATATTTCAATTCTAACCCATTTCATAAAAAATATTGAGGTCAAGATTACACATTAGTAGTATCTACTATCGCCAATTCTCGTTCTAGAAGAAAAATTGATGGTTTTTATCCCTAAAAAGTAATTTTTTTCAAAATCCAAGTGAAGTATTTTTGAGCTATGATTTTTAGGTGAAAATACTTTTGTTTATAATTCATGTGTTTAGATTTTTTATTTTTTTTTTCCAAAATATAATGTCATTATTTGCTCTTTTTTTAATTGCTTTTCATGTTTCTTTTATTCATTCAAATACAACACTACATTGAATGTAAATCTTATTTAGATCTAAAAACTGATGAAACAAAAATTCTAACGATTAATAAAGGTTCATTGAAAAAGATATCATGTTTACTATTGCTATAGATTATTTTGTTTCGTCAAAATAATTTTAGTCCTGGTTGAATTGAAATCCTGTAATCTAACACAATATAAGAATTTATATCTATATAGNNNNATATATAAATAGAAGCAACAAATCATTTAATTTTGTTACCATGCATTAAATTTTATTCTCATGTATTAAATTTTATTCTCCCTCCAAAATTTTAAGCATTCAATTTCATTTTTAAGTTACAAAATAACTTGCTTGAATGTTATAAATTATGAACATAAACCAATCAAGGGAGTTACAAAATTGTACTCAAATTTTAAGTCACACCCACTCATGAAAATGGTCGGGTGTATTAGCATAAAGAAAATGGTTGTAACTGTTTTTCCATAGCAATTACTTGATCAAAATCAATTTTGAGAATTATTTTCTTAATTCATATTTTTTTTATGAATTAAATTATAATTTATTTTTTTTTTTATATTTTATCTTTTTAAAGTATTCGTCTCTGTGCAAATCTACAGGTTGATGAATAATATATATAATCTATATATATATAATAAGAATTAACATTTACCATAAATAGTAATAAGGAAAAGTCAACCTACATTTTTTACATACTACTTTTAGCAATTTTTTTATTTTACATTTTAATTTTAATTCATTATCAAAAAATTGTATGATTCCTAAATTAATGGGTTTTAGATGACGTATCCTGTTTCAAAAATTATAAATCATTTAAAATCGGATGGTTCCTAAATTAATGGTTACAAACTTTTCAAAGTTGTAATCTTTATGACATCTTTTCTTTTTGACGTTTAACAATCAATTAATCTTGATTTTTTTTAAATTACTATGTTTATTTTTTATTAATATGCATAAAATAAAAATAAATAATTCATCTTTAGATATATAATTTATAATCTTAATATACTATCATTTGGTGTAGACATATGAATCATAATTTTTTTTTTATTTCATAAAATTAAATATTATATTTAAAGAAAATATAATGAAATTACTTTTGGATCAATCGGGTGATTGAATTAGGGTATTGCCCATGTTGATTGAATTACTTTTAGGTGATATTTAAAATAGTAAAAAAAACTTGACATAACTTGGTTGGTCCCAGGTAACCAAGTTATGTATCAGTTTAACTAGACCAAATCGATTATTGAACCTAAATATAAATTTTAATATTGAAAATACTTTATTATGTAGTCCAAACTTCAAATAATCACATTAACAATACTTTTACGACAACATGATTAATAATTTATGAATATTTATATATCATTTTATTATTATTTATGTGAACAAAATAATTATTTTATTATCATTTTTATTAATGTACGGTAAATATAAGGTTTTCAGAACCGGAACGTCATCGAAACAACCAAGTTATTTTATTAAATCATTTGTGGTTGTTCAGATTTTAATACATAATACTTTAATATATATATATATATATATATATATTACTTTTTGTAGTAAATTTAAATAAAAAGTGTTACTTAAATATCTAAACAATTTATAAATTCAAATATTTAACTAATTGATAAACAATTTATAAATCTCTATTTTATTTAAATATGTAATTTTATTTAAAATAATTTTTAATGTAACAAAATTTGTTTAGAAAATCGTATCGATCCTACCAGTCCAACATACTGATGTTGACGGATTCGATAGCATATATTTTATTCAAGCACAATATACTGGTTATAAACCTGTTCTCGGTCCATCCGGTCGGACTGTGTCCAACCCGGTTTATTTTAAAAATAATAGGTAAATCATGATTAATGTTATTTATTTATTTAATTTATAATACAATCAAAATATTGTTTTCCTGTGCATCGCACGGGCCACACACTAGTTACTAGCTAATAGCATTTAAGAAAACCTATTTAATAAAACCTCTAAACATTTCCCTCAATTTTTGGTTACGAAATTTATCATTAATGTTTTTTACTTTTCACATTAATACATCCTATAAAGTATAATCATGTATTTTCTATTATATTATATAATAATTAATACTAATACCAACTAATAATAATTCACAATAAATATAAA
Organism: Striga asiatica; assembly: GCA_008636005.1. Taxonomy (NCBI): domain Eukaryota; kingdom Viridiplantae; phylum Streptophyta; class Magnoliopsida; order Lamiales; family Orobanchaceae; genus Striga; species Striga asiatica. The sequence continues at coordinate 8,702 of BKCP01006016.1, read as the reverse complement.
TTAAATAATTATAAACAATTGTTTCAAGTTATTTATATTAACATCAATAATATCTTTTTCTTTTGTATCTCATGAAAAAATTTCCTTAAAAATAATTAGTAAATTGTTTTAATAGCATAGTCAAACAACTTTAAAATCTTATAAACAATTTTTTTTGTAATAATAATAATAATAATAATCAAACTGCTATTATCTGATGATAAT
>BKCP01006005.1:362299-437797 GCA_008636005.1 Striga asiatica | reverse complement strand
CGGTTGTATGTTAAACTATTATTCAATTATTGCTTGAAAGGGAGCACCATAATGGTTGTAAAATGTATTTTTTGTGAATACATGAATTAGTTACTTAATATTTTATCAGAACATGGAAATAAATTCAAATCTTTTTAATATTATAAACAATATAAAACAACATTTTTATCAAGTATATTATTACTATCAAACACGTAAAAAGAACGCATTGCATATAAATGTTCTCTAATTCTTTCAACAAATAAAAAAAAAAAAGTAAATCAATAGTAATGCAATGAGGAAAAGAAAAATTCTGAATTTTTTTAGAAAAGTATGAATACTAATATCAAGAAACAAAAATCTTTTAAAATTACTACTTTTTTTGTTGCTAGCATTTAAGTATATGTTCTCTATAAGAAATTTGGTCTCATAAATAATGATTCGATATTATCATAAGATAGACCACAAACTTTAATAATGACTTCATAATAATAAAGTTAACAGATGACTAAGAGTATCATAATATAGTATAATTCAAATTCTTCTCATCTGAAATATTTTGACAAATACTTCTCAATATTGTTTTATTGTTTTGTTTTGTTTTGTTATTATTGAAGAATCAATAAAGGATCTTTATCTTGAATTTTTTAAGCATTAGTTATGATACAAAAGATTGGACAATAAATGTTATTAGACACATATATATTGCAAATCCGAAAGAATATGCAAGGTATCTATCTTCCAAATTAATAACACTGAAAAGGGAATGTTTGATTCTGATCAAAATATTTTTGAATGTTGAATAAGTTGTCACTTTTTTATAAGAATATTTACAATCATAACTGTGTATTGTGCTCGATCATACGCGTAATTGTTTTAGAGTACATATTTTTATGTAATGTTTCTTATTTTAAATAGAAAATGACTCTAAACAAAAACCAAAAATAAAAGAAAATGACTCTTGAATCTAACATAAATAAATAAAATAACTCATGCATCTATAATATACACTATGTCTTTATTTAGTCATTTATTGTTTTTTCATTAGGAACTCATTTTTCATATATTTTTGTTGGAGTTGTAATATGATATTTAAATCTTTTTATATTACGACAATATTTTTCTATTTAAAATAAAATGCATGAAAATTTATTCTACATTTTATTTTGTTCCTGCAATCATATATATGTGTAATAAATTAATTAATTTATCTTACTAAATTTAATCGGTAAAAAACATTCGTCGTCACGTGCATCGCACGTGCACTTTACTAGTCACTTTAAATTGCAAACGCTGAAAAATGTTTGTGGTTTAATTATCTTAATCACTCAATAATCACTTATTGTTCTTTCAGAATCTGGCTAAATTTTGTAGGATTATAAACTGGAAATTTAAAACTAACAAAACTACTTGAACTAGTCGAAACTTATCATCTTCTTCATTCCCTACTATTCCCATTTTTGACTCCAAGGTTGATCTAATCAATGCAAGCATCCAACACATTAGTTACCTGAATTGATCTGTCCTTTGCAGAATCTCAGTGTGCTCAGCTTCTTTATCACCAACTTCATGCAACTCCTCATCGTTCTCTGGCACCGGCATATTCCTGTTCTTAAACGCCACAACAAACACCTACAACACAGATTAACTAATGCTTAAAAACCCAAGAAAAAGAGAAAAGATGAAGAAGAAATCGACATAGCTGTTCAGTTCATACCTGCAGAATTCTAGTAATTGGACTCCCCCGAGGCACATTATGCCGGTACCAACAACGCCCCATGCTCAGGGCCAACACACCCATCATTATAGCCATAGCGCACACGGCAAATGCCCAATCCCAACCCGTGTTCGTATTAATCCAGACAATAAAAGTCAACCCGAGAATGGCCCCTATGTTGACAAAAAAGTAGTACCAATTGAAGTAGCTCGAGAGGCAAGGAGCTTCCTTGGGGTCCCTTGAGTCAAATTGGTCTGCCCCAAGGGAAGGCAGGGCAGCCTTGACCCCCCCACTCCCAAGGGCCACGAGATAGAGGCTCGTGAATAGCATGGCCTCCTGATTCGTGCTGGCCGCTACACATTGGCTGGCTTGGACATCTTTGCAAGGAAAGGGTCTGAGCTGTTTTAGGTGGGCTTGTACGGCTAACAAAGCGTATCCCTGGAAATATTATATTATACAAGCACTTTTTGTGACAAATAATATAAGTATGTCGGATTTACTTTATCCAAACAGCAAGCTTCTGTAATGGGATTGCATTTCGAAAAATGTATATGGTTTAGCTTTTGAGATGTGGGAGAAAAAAGGTGCTATGTGTCATGTCATTAAAGTTTTAGTTGATTAGTGGGGACTATGATGGTTTTGGATGTCACTTTTATTTTGTGACTTGCTTAAATTATTAGTGAAATACGACGTTATTGGCGTGATTATTGAATACTGCTCTAGCTATGGACAAATAAGATGGTAACTAAAGCGTAACAGTACATATACCATTGCTTGTATGGTTCCGAAGATGAGGCAGGTCTTGAACCTTGAGATGTAAGTATCTGAAATGACTCCTCCAAATAGGGAAAGCAAAAAAGCCGTGCCCATGTAATTTGTGAGGGCGTTAGCCGACTTGGTCAAGCTGAAGTTCATGTACCCATGAAAGTAATTGAACAAGCTCACAGCATTCGAACTGAATGTCAACGTTTCTAGGGCCGCCATAACTTCATTTACCGTGAAAGATTACCAAATCCAAACAAAAACTATACATTAGTTGATGAAAAATGGAAAGAGAAAAATAAAACAAACTATGATTTTCTCTTTCCTTCTCTTTTCTTTCATTCTAATTCATTACCGAACGCAAATGATGCAGCTCTATGCCCTCCTTTCTGTTGTTGCTGTTTGGGCTCCATGTCGGCATTTCGATAAGATGCCTGCATAAATCGAAAGGCTCGGGGTTACAAAATTTAGATGTCATGTGATCAGTATGCCTAAAGATTTATCATGCCTACCATTTCAGTAGTTCTTCCTAGATCTGTGATTGTTCCAACATAATTTGACTTGCTTTTATAGATATCAACATACAGGTGGTCCCAACATACAGGAAGAAAAATAAATAAATAAATAAATAAATAAAAATGAAGTACCTAACCGAAAACGAAAGGGAGGTTCGTTTATTATATTATATACGTGGTCCCGACTCCCGGCACTGGGTGTGAGGAAGTGGTCTGTTTTGTTTCATAAATCATGACATTATAATGTTCTCTGTCCCCCTTCAAATAATTGTATAGACGGATAAAATTTCTAATAATATATATAAAAGTCCAAATCTGCACCGATTATTCTAAACCACCATAATTTGAAGCATAGAACGACGAACACAAAAAAGGACACATAGTATTCTGGAGCATTACGAATTTACGAATCGATACGTAAGCTCGAAAATTTTTGCATTTATTTATAGAGAGATACAAAATGTGTTTATGTCCATGTTTCAAGTTTACTGGACTTTTCAGGTAAGCTTGGCAATTTCTAACAGATATATCCTGAATTGTAATACGAACCCCTGTCTAACTTGGACGTTCTGATCGTACCACTGGTGACGGCACAATGCACTGATGCAGTCACCAGATTTTTCACTGTGTATTGATCTAGTGATAAAAGACCCACTAAATTTCAACATAGGGTGAAATCTTCCAACTAACTGTAGTTTGTTTTGTGTTACTATGGCTTTTAAAACATGGTCATGAAATCGCAAGCAAACCGCAAGGTAGAATATCTGTTGGGGATAATTTTTTTTACACGCCCATATATACATGCACTTTTTTTACACATTGTCCCATAAAAAGAACTTTTTTTTTTTACCCCCACAACTCACTAAACTATATGTGATATAAAAATTGCATATCCAAATGAACCGCATATTTAACAATTATGCAAGATTTTGTCCTATATATATACTAACACATCCATGTTAGGCGCATAGTTAGCAATTATACGAAACACATTCGCATGTTTATTAATTGTATATTCAAATTCACCCGCATAATTTTTGTTATACGAATTTATTACGGATATATAATCCCATATCCAAATTGATAGTCACATATTTTACAATTATGCGACAAGTTTTCGCATATTTTATGCCTCGCATATCCAAATTGGATGCATAGTTAACAAGTACGTGAAACACTTACGCATGTTATATAATCGCAAATCCAAGTAGAGCGTCGCATATTTTATGATTACTAGTAAAGTACACGTGCATTGAACGTGGTGGCGAATGTTTTTGCCGATTAAGTTTAGTAAAATAAATTAATTAATTTATTAAACATATCATTGCGGGAACAAAATAAAACGTAGAACAAATGAGCTCCTAATATATTATTTTTTTTCAAAAATAACATAACGATGCACTAATATAAAAGAATAAAATGATATATTACAACCCAATACAAATACATGAAAAATGAGTCCATAATTTTTTTTTTTTAAAAAAAAGACATTAAATAACTAAATAAAGACATAATGTATATTATAAATGCATTAGTTTTTTTTTTCTTATTTATGTTTGATGATTCAAGAGTGATTTTCTTTTATTTTAGTTTTGATGTTCTCATAAAAAGCCATTCATACCAATTGGAGTTCTAAACATCAATAGGCAAATTCTTCTTAACTAGTAAGAATCCCGTGCGATGCATGGTCGAGTTTGTACCTTAAAATCTTTTTTAAAACTTTATTTTAACAATGTATTAGCTCGTTGACCCGTATATATTAATATAAACAATATTGTAAAATATATATTTGTTTTTTATACATAAATAATAATTTTACTTATTATTACTCATCATAATACTTAAATATTATTTTATTCTAAAATTTAATTTTATATAGCTTCATTATTATTAATTATAGCACTTATAAAAAGTATTATTTTGTTTATATAATGATAAGTATTTAATTTACTGATGTAATTAATTTAAAAATATATAAACAAATTTAAAGTAAATATTGTGCCATGTATCCATTCTATTCAATTTTTAGAATTTATTCTATCTCATAATAATTTAAATACAATTTTATGACAATATTAAATATATTAAGCCTAATATTTCATTTGTTCCTTGTAAGTAGATACTTTTTCATGATGTGGTAGATTATATGGAAGTTAAGATAAAATGAAATGTATCCAAAATAATTTGTATGTGATATTTTCTATTAAATGTTTAAATTTAAATTTTTCCAAAATTTTCAAAAACACATTTAGGCGGGCTATTTCAAAACTTTCCAAAAATACTAACATGTTTATTGTTTAGTAAATATTTAGGCGGGATACCTAATTTTTTTTTAGTTACTATTTTACGGTTTTTGGTTTGTCTCTTTATATAATATAGATATTCACGAACAACCAAATAAGTTTCAGATAAACATGGTATGCCTAATGTATTTACATACTAAGTCTCGAACAACCAAACAAAATTCTAATTTATAAAAAAAATTTAAATAATAACAAAATCCTTTATAGATGGAACCGGATTTGAAGTGAATTTTTCATAGATAATTCGTACCATAATTAATTAATTAAAATATGTATCATACTAATTTAAAAACATGTATTTCGATAACTCACAAACTCTAACAGAAATCATTAATCACGTTTCTTTTTAAAAGCATGTATTTTTAAAAGCACGTATTTGAAGTGTTTAGTTTGAAGTCAAACTCTTAATCTCGTTTTGAAATAATAAACTAATTGAAAGTATAAATCTATTCGCAAAGCATATAATTCGAAAAATTGAAAGCATTTATTTCGGTTTCTTTTAGTTTTATTAAATTGTCTATATATAGTACGTCAAATAAATTATTTATTTTGTCAAAAGTTACTATAAATGATTTCAACAACAACCTTTTTATATATAGATAGATTCATTAGGCAAAAAGTCTACTTTATTCAAACAATGCAAAATATTTTGTCCAAACATATAGTCAAACTCTATGATTATGATATTTATAAGGTATTGTTAATAAGAGTTAATGAATATCCTTGTGAAATAATCAACCGTTTCATTAAAATTTTTTTTTTTATTATTTTTTAAACTACTACATTATTCTCTCTCCATATAGACAAATTGACACCTCCCCCATGGAGGCATCACCCCACGGGATGAGAATTAGTTTCATTTTCAAATAAAAGTTGACCTTTCAAAATCTTGGTTACATATACTTCTCCCGAGATGTTAAATTATGTTTTTAAATCATCACACATTACAAGAAAACTAAATTATTTTTTGAAATCATCATACATTACATGAAAGTATATACTACAGAGTAATTGCACATATATTCGATCACAATACACCAATGAAATTGTAAACAGCTTTATCAACATATGATAACTTCATTAAAAAATTCAAAAATATTTTGTTCATGCTCCGACATTTCCTTTTCAATGTTATTGATTTGGAAAATAGACGAACTATATAATATGTTGTTTGCAAATCATTGAGCATCTTCGTTGTTCCAATGATTTCAGACGCTTTTATTATCCAAATTTTTGCATCAATCATAATTTTAAAAAATTTATGATAAATATCTTTTCTTGATTCTTTAACAATGAAAAAAAGAAAACAATGAGATAATATTGAGAGACATATCATTTGTTAAAATATTAGAGAGGAGAAAAATTAAAATTTTATTATATTATAATACTCTTCGCCATCTGTGAGCTTTATTATCACAAAGTCATTATTAAAATATACATTATGTATTACAAATTTTTTATTTTTTCAATTATTTAAAAATTCAAAATCGATAATATAGGATCAATATTTATGAGAATTTAAACGCTAGTAATAAAATATGTAGTAATTATAAAAGACTTTTGTTTCTAGATGTTGATATTCAGATTTCTCTAAAAAAAAAAAAATCAGACTTCTTTTTCCTCATTGCCTTACTATTGTTTTATTTGTTTCTTATTGCATTCACAAATAATATTTTATTTGTTAAAAGGATTATGGCATATTTATATGTATTGTTTAACTATTTTACGCATTTTATATAATTATGTTGTTATCAAAATATCTTATTTATTAGGTTACAACTATAATCACATAAGATAAAATATTATTTAATATTACTTGTTTATTTATCTATAATAATATAAGTTTTATAAAATTGTACTTTTATACTGTTTATAAGATTAAAATGTTCACATTTATTTTTCAATGTTTGATAAAGCATTATGTAACTAACTTATTTTCATATTCTTTGAAAGTATATGTTACAACAATTATGATGTTCCCTTTTAAGAAGTATTGAATAATAGTTCCGCATACTACTCAATTATTTCTCTTTTTAATTCACATAATTAAAATTGACAATAATTGTAAGTTTACATCTATTTTTTACTTTTTTTCGTAGTATGATTATTTCAAATCTATGTAAGAACAACACGTTTATCTTATGTTATTTTATGCTTAATAAAATTTATTTAACGTGGATTTATAATCTATTTTATGAGAAACTTTTAGGTCCATTTATTATTTTAAATTGGTATTGATATATATACATATATATATATATTGTTTTATATCATTAGAAATAATTATAATATTTTTATTTTATTTACAATAAATTGTCAAATCAAACATCATTGGAAGGAATTGATGTGATACATTAAACACATGGCTTAAACATTAAATTTTTATATAGTAACTTTTGTTATTTATCTTTACAATTTTTCCTAGTAAAAATACATTAAACACATGGTTTTTTAGTCCATGTAACTTTTTTAGAAACCACTCATTATTTTATATCAAGATTACCTATTAATTTCTTAATTGAGTTATATTTCTTACATATTAAACTTATAACAATCAAGTTTTTTTATTTTTTTTAATTTTAAAAGTTCTAACCTAAATGGATAAAAGTAAAAATAACTATTGTCTTTCACCTAAAACTTACACATAGAATTAATAATCACGAAAAATTAACAAATGTTTACAACTCAACTCGTTTATATTGATAAATACAAGTTTAAAAAGTTTTATATTTATTTTAATCAATTATAACACTTTTAATATTATTTATGAAATTTAATAAGTTTTTTACTTTATGTTGTTCTTTAATATAATTATATATATAACATTTAATATTTGATAAAAAATTTATAAAAAAAAATTATAGAACTTTTTGGGTCATATGTCTTATTATATATCAATTAATTGTATATCTTTATATTATAATATATATAATAAAAATTTTCTCATTAATATTATATTCCAATATTCATAATTTGTAAATTCATCAATTATTGTGTCGAGTCAACTATAATACCACATAAAGTTTTTGTTCATAAAAAATTTCTAAAAAATATATTGTGTTCAATGATTTACTTATATTAAATTACGAAAAAACATGTTTTTTTTTAAAAATATTTTCTAACTTATATGTGGTAAAAGTGTGTTACAGTTGGGAAAGATGACAAACTATGAAAAGTATATTTATAAATTGTAGTGCATTATGTTATTTTGATGGTATATTTTTTCTATTAACTAAATAGTGCTCCCAATATGAAATTATTTTGTATCCTCCATGCAATTAGCTTTCCATAAACTTATATTGAATTTTTTAAAATTCCATTGACCGTTTTTTCAATAGTTGAACTATAGTCCGAAAACAAATTTTAACTGAAATTCACACAACAATAAATAGGCTTCATTGCAAATAAAACCATGACCTTTTCGAAATTTTCAATTTAATGCACCACCTTTAAAATTGGCAAATTTATACACCACTTTTACAATTTTTTGCAGTTGTATGCATCGGGCCAAAAATCGAGCTTCCCTTGCTGACATGGGTTGGTGACATGGCGATTTTGCTGACATGGCTGGTGACGTAGCTGACATGTCAATATTTTGCTGACGTAGCGGCTGACATGGCGGCAAAAATTATAAACAGAGGCAAGGTTCAAACCTGTGACCTCTAGGTTGCATTGTGGCAATGAAACCACCACACCATTCCAAGTTATGTGTTGGATTCAATAGCAATTAATATATATGGACACTAAGTACTAATAAACACAATTAAAATTTTAAAGATAATGTATTTTATATTAATAAGATATAAACTTATAATAATTTAAATATAATAAAATAAATTATATAATATTAAATGAAAAATAAATTATAATAAAGTAAGATAGATTATTATAGTATAGTGCATTTAAATTAAATTAAATTAAAATAAATTATTATATTTATTATTTATTAAAATAAAATTAATTATATAAATTTGGAAATAAAAATAATATATTATTTATTATATTATCATATATTTTATTATATAAGATAATATAAGATAATATAATATAATATAATATATTTTTTATAAAATAATATAAAATAAGATAATATATTATTTATTACATTATATTATTTTATAAAAAAATAATAATGATAAAATTAAATTAAAAAATAAAAAAGATTAAAGTACACAAGTTAAAATTAAGTAAAAATAATAAAATATAAGATAATAAATTATAAAACATGGAAAAATAAAATAAATATAAGATAATAAAATATTTATTTTATTATCATTTTATTTAATATAAGATTATAAAATATTTACTTAATTTTATTTTACTATTTTATATTATATTATCTTATAAGATAATAAATATACGATAATGATTATTTATTATACTATAATAATAATATTATAATGTATTATAATATATTATATTATTTTTATAATATAATAAATATAAGATAATATAATGTAATAAATAATATATTATCTTATTTTATATTATTTTATAAAAAATATATTATATTATATTATCTTATATTATCTTATATAATAAAATATATGATAATATAATAAATAATATATTATTTTTATTTCCAAATTTATATAATTAATTTTATTTTAATAAATAATAAATATAATAATTTATTTTAATTTAATTTAATTTAAATGCACTATACTATAATAATCTATCTTACTTTATTATAATTTATTTTTCATTTAATATTATATAATTTATTTTATTATATTTAAATTATTATAAGTTTATATCTTATTAACATAAGATACATTATCTTTAAAATTTTAATTGTGTTTATTAGTACTTAGTGTTCATATATATTAATTGCTATTGAATCCAACACATAACTTGGAATAGTGTGGTAGTTTCATTGCCACAATGTAACCTAGAGGTCACAGGTTCGAACCTTGCATCTGTTTATAATTTTTGCCACCACGCCAGCCGCTATATCAGCAAAATATTGACATGTCAGCCACGTCACCAGCCATGTCAGCAAAATCGCCACGTCACCAGCCCATGTCAGCAAGGGAAGCCCGATTTTTGGCCTGATGCATACAATTGCAAAAAATTGTAAAAGTGGTGTATAAATTTGTCAATTTTAAAGGTGGTGCATTAAATTGCAAATTTCGAAAAGGTCATGGTTTTATTTGCAATTAAGCCTAATAAATAATAGTAATTGTAATCATTAAATCAACAAAAATTTCAATGTAATTTAATTTGGTCGCTTGGAATAGACAATGAAATTTTCCAATGAACACTAACCAATGAAATACTTGTTGCAATTTTCAGTGGAATACCTACAATTTTTCTATTAAAAATATATTTAACACATGAAGTTTTTAGTCCATATTTTTTTTTTAAAATCACTCATTATTTTATCTCAAAATTATCTATTAATTTCTCAATTGAGTTAAATTTCTTACATATTAAATAATAAAAATAATTATTATTTTATATATGTAATATGATATTTACATATTATATTCAAAAAAATAATAGAAAATAAAAGGTTATTTAAAATTAAAATAATTATTTTTTTTTTCTAAAAAATAAAAGTTCTAACCTACATGGATAAAAGTACAAATAACTATTGTCTATCACCTAAAATTTAGTGGAATATCCGTTGGCATTTTCAGTGGACCAGTATGCTCGACTTTACATAAAGAAAATAGTCCGACTTCGTGGGATACCCGTGTCTACCGTATTGGATCGAGACGCACGGTTCACTACTAGATTTTAGAATAGTCTTTAGAGTGCTATGGGAACGACGTTGAAGTTTAGCATTGCATATCACCCGCAAACGGATGGACAGTCGGAGTGAACGATCAAGACACTAGAGGACCTGTGGAGGTCTTGTGCTTTCAATCAAAGTGACTTATGGGAGGATGCGTTGCCACTTGTGGGGTTTGCCTATAATAATAGTTATCATACGACAATCCAAATGGCGCCGTACGAGGCCTTGTATGGATGTAGGTGAAGGTCACCTTTTATATTGGGATGAGGTCGGTGAGAGGAAGGTTTTCGAGCCAGTTATAATTAAGAAGACTAAGCAGGTGGATGAGATTCGAGTGAGGATAAAGGAGGCTCAAGACCAACAAAAGTCCTATGCCAATCAGCAGAGGAAGGACCTACAGTTCGAGGTAGGTGATAAGGTCTTCCTGGCGGTCGCACCAATAAAGGGTGTGATTCTATTTAGGAAGAGAGGGAAGCTACAACAATGCTTTGTTTGCCCTTTCGAGATTCTCGATCGAGCCGGCGACCTAGCCTGTCGGTAGGCCTTACCACCGAAGCATTTTGGAGTGCACGGCGTATTTCATGTCTCGATGTTGAGGAGATATGTGCATGATCCCCGGCACGTAGTGAACTTTGATGAGCGTCACGTTGGGCAGAACCTGACCTATGAGGAGGTACAGGTGGCCACCTTGGATTGAATGGTCAATCAGCTGAGGAACCGGGAGGTTACACTCGTCAAAGTCCAATGGAGCAGCCACGACGAGGGCGATGCGACTTGGAAGAGTGAGGACGAGATTCGGATGAAGTATCTGAACTTCGTATTTTGAGTTCATCGTATGTATCCCTTTGTATTCTTGTATCCTTTGTAATTTTTGAGGTCGAAAATCTTTTAAGGAAGGTAGATCTATTCAAATCATAAGAGTCGGCTTGATCTATTCTTCGTGTTTGCATTTTATTTTATTTTGTTGCTCGACTAATGTTTCAATAAGCTTATTATGATTATCGAGATGTTCTCGTTTCTTTAATCTTATAATAAGCTAATTAGTATAGTAGATGTCCTCATCTACTTATTACTCATTCAAAACTTATCAGATTGTTTTGTTAAGCAAGTTCATTCAAATTTTTTTTATCTACGTGCTTAAGACCTTATTCTTTGTGCAAGATCTTATGGCCGTTCTCCATAGGAAAAATTAAACCAAAATTTTCGCCTAAGTTCTCCCTAAATAATGAATGGATCACAATTAAACAATTTGAAAGTAACTTCTATGCATGAATGAGAGATTAAACAACAATAATAACAACCATATATGGTTTAGATTGATGGGTTGTTTACGGATATGGTGATTGTTCGTTTTCATTATTTTATTTGTACATTAATTTGTTTAAGATTTAGTTGGAGAGATTCTCAACTTCATAGGCTATTATATAAGATTCCTTATAGTATTGCAAACTCATAATGCTCTTTTATTAACCTGAGGAGTTGGTAAATTCACGTAAACGCCTGAGGAGCCTGCCATAATAAGCAATTAAAAGTCGTACATATATAATTGTACCATATATAAGCAATACTAAATGTCTATAACACAATAGATTAATGTCAGCAAGAGCAGGATGTTGAGATAGTGTCTGGAAATAATAAACTATAAATACAACAGGCTATTAGACACAATTAATGATAGATTTTTTATTCATATTTAGTTGAGCCTATAATACTCCATGTATGAATTCTTATTTATTTAATAAATGATTCAGTTATGCTTGCTTAATACACGAACAAGAATGTAAGCTTGACCATGTTTGATTTGATTCAACTTTAATAAACAAACTTAATTAGTTTCAAACTCGACTGCTTAAGTGTACAAGAAGTCGAGCTCAATCTTTTACAAATTGAATTGAGATGTTTCATGATTAGTTCGTTTCGATTAAAGTTTCCTCTTATAATAGTCAGATATAGATATTTATCATTACATCTACATCCGTATGCCACACATCAATATAACAATATAATATAAAACAAACCTATGGCACTTACAATATAAGATAATATTTTTGTTCAAGTATCCATCAACCAATTATGTCGTTTTACCGCAACATTAATTTATGGATAAATAATACGTAGGATGAATCATTTGAGCACAGTTAAATATGACCAGATAATGCTCAACTACCTGATATTTTCATTTCTGTCATGTGATGTGGTTAACAGATGTTTTGAAACGTAAGATGCAAATATATAATTGAAAACATGTAACCCTTGATTCTAGGCTTCTAGCTAATAAACTGCAGTTTCGACTCGGTCAAATGCATGTTATACAATCCACGGGCCCTGATATTTTGCTGCCAATCATGTACTTGTGGCCAATAAAATGTCTTTAATTAATGTGCACCATAACCAAACAAGATTTTTAATGTCTTTAACGTACGAACTTTAAGAGGGTTTTGCGATCACTAGTAGAAAAAACATATTTTATAACAAGGTTTTTATAACGGTTTTGTTAAACCCGTTATAAAAATTAAGACGGTGGCATTTTTGTAATAATCATGTTACTTTTGTATCGAGTATCTAGGAAATTGATTATACACGTTATAAATTTTTCAAATTCTCAATTTTCTATAACGGGTATTTAAAAAGATGATATAGATTCTCAATTATGTATAACAGGTATTTACACAACCGTTATACAATTTATCAGATTTATCAAAACCCTTCTTCACAAACCCGTCCCTCTGGCCTCTATCTCGCCCAAATCGTCTCTCCCTCTCTATCTCGCTCAAAATCACCTCCATCTCTCTCGCCCAAAATCGCAATCGTCCGTCATCGTTCGCACAAAACTCAGTAGCCGTCGCCGTTCGTACCAGGCCCTCGTCGCCGTTCATACGTTGCCCTATTTGCACGGTGCCCGTCCCCCGCAGCCCTCGCCGTCCGCCGCACTCAGCCCTCACCGTCCGGTGTTCGCACGCAGGCACAGGTGTCCGTCCCCCGCAGTGTTCGTACCAGGCCTTGTTCGCACGCAGCTCGTCCTCTGTATCCCTCTCAGTCTGCTGCACTGAGCCCTCGTCGTCCGGTGGTCGCGTTGATTTGGTACTAGGCCCTGTTCATACGCCGCTCGCCCCCCGCCGTTCGGTTCTCCTATATCTGTGAGATTCTCACCCTATTTTGGTAGTTCTTATTCTCTTTTGCTGCTGTTTTATATGAAGAAGCCCTCTTTTATTCTCTTTTTCTGTTGTATATGTTTTGCTGTTGGGGTTTAAGATGAATATGCTTCGCATTTTGCTTTTAGATATATGTTTCGCATAAGGATTCATGTTGGCGACTTGAATTATGTGGTTATGCTTGAAGAAGAGCATGATATGATATATGTTTCGCATAAGGATTCATGTTTCGCATTCTGTAGTATGTTGCTGTTTTTTTTTTTCTTTTTCATTCTTTTAATTTATCTTGAGTGTTATTTTTTTCATTCGCTTTCTTTGTCAAAACTTTTGGAGTGGAATATCTACAAGCCAACATGTTTATGTTTGATTCTACTAGTCACTACACCTAGTTTAACTATACATTTCAGAAAATTAAAACATTACTCTCTTTACAGTGATGATGAAGACATTATGAGATAATAAACTTAACTTGAGTTTTTGATTTTTATTATATATTATAGTCTTATATTTTTTTCTTGTGTCATTGTTTTTCAAGAATAGAGTTGTTACTTTATTGTCTTTATTAGAATTGTCAATCTAACATGAACATTTTAGCAAGTTATGGATCGTAAGTGGATAAATGCAACGCGCACAAGTATTGAATATGAGAATGGAGTGGAAGACTTTTTGGAGTTTGCTAAGCGACATGATTCCGAAAGTATAAATGGAAAATTTTATTGTCCGTGTGTGAATTGCCTGAACAATCGACGACTATGTGTTGAAGAAATTAGAGAGCATGTCCTTTGTGATGGTTTCAACAAAAGTTATACACGGTGGATTTGGCACGGCGAATTTGATATGCCGAGTGCATCCCGAACTGAAGAAATTGATGCAGAGGATGCAAATATGTATGATCGAGTAGAAGACATGATTAATGATGTCGGAGCAGAGGCATTTGAACAAGCACATGTAAATAAGGTTTGTGAGTCCTTGTCTGTTGATGCAGAAAAACCTCTCTACGGCGGTTGTAAGAACTTCTCCCGTTTGACTGCGATTTTAAAACTAATCAACTTGAAGGCAGCACATGGGTGGAGTGATAAGAGTTTTACAGAGTTGCTGTGCTTGCTTAATGAAATGCTCCCCGAGGATAATGAGTTACCGAAATCCAATTATGATGCAAAGAAGGTTTTGTGCCCGTTAGGCTTGGGTTATAGGAAGATTCATGCTTGTCCTAATGATTGCATTTTGTACAGAAATGAGTACACAAGTCTTCAGGAGTGTCCGGAATGTGGAGTTTCACGATTTAAGAAGGGATCTGATGCAGATTCAAGTACACGTGTTCAACATAATAGACCACCTGCAAAGGTGCTCTGGTATCTTCCTATAGTACCAAGATTGAAACGTCTTTTTGCTAGTGAAACAGAGGCAAAAAACTTGAGATGGCATGCAGATGAGAGAAAAAAAGATGGAATGCTCCGTCACCCAGCAGATTCGCCTCAATGGAAAAAGATTGACCAACTTTTTCCTTGCTTCGGAAATGAGCCCAGAAACCTAAGACTCGGACTTTGTACTGACGGGATGAATCCATATGGCAATCTCAGCAGCAAGCATAGTGCATGGCCAGTTCTATTGACCATTTATAATCTCTCTCCCTTGTTGTGCATGAAACGCAAGTACATCATGTTGTCTATGATGATTTCGGGGCATAGATGTGTAATTGCAACCGTTGATCGAAGACTTGAAGATGTTATGGGATGAAGGTGTTGATGTATTCGACGCATATAAGAAAGAAGTATTTAAAATGCATGCGATGATCTTCTGTACAATAAATGATTTCCCAGCTTACGGAAACTTGTCTGGCTATAGCGTTAAGGGGCATAAAGCATGCCCTATATGTGAAGAAAACACGTGCTACCATCAACTTGAACATGGAAGAAAGACTGTCTACCTTGGAAGTCGAAAATTTCTAAAACCGGACCATCCGTATCGTAGATTGAAAAAAGCTTTCAACGGTGAGCAGGAGTATGAGAAGGCTCCAGATGTCTTAACTGCTAAAGATGCTTTCGACCGAGTGAAAAATATGAATGTGAAATTTGGTAAGGCACAACAGGCAACTCAGAAAAGCTTATGGAAAAAACGATCTATCTTTTTTGAGCTTCCATACTGGCACGAGCTTCAAGTCCGACATTGCATTGATGTGATGCATGTTGAAAAAAATGTGTGTGATAGTCTTATTGGCACTCTTCTCAACATACAAGGGAAGACAAAGGATACTCTAAATGCACGAAAGGATATGGTTGTTATGGGCGTACGAGAGGAGTTGGCACCAATACCTCAAGGTAGGAGGACTTATTTGCCGCCGGCCTGTCACACCCTATCCAAAAATGAGAAAAGAAGTTTTTGTGAGTGCTTACATGGAATAAAAGTTCCCCATGGGTATTCTTCTAATATTAAGCGACTCGTATCCATGAAAGAGTTGAAGCTGGTGGGGTTAAAGTCCCATGACCATCATGTATTGTTCCAACAATTATTACCTGTGGCCATTCGAGGTATATTACCGAAGAAAGTGAGATGCACGATCAGTAAGTTGTGTTTCTTCTTCACTGCCATCTGTTCTAAGACCATTGACCCTCTACTATTGGATGATTTAGAGAATGATGCTGTAGTTATCTTGTGTCAACTCGAGATGTATTTTCCACCTGCATTCTTTGACATCATGGTACATCTAATCATTCACCTAGTGAGGGAGATTTGGTTATGTGGCCCTGTGCATTTGCGATGGATGTATCCATTTGAGCGGTATATGAAAATTCTAAAGGGTTATGTGAAGAACCCTCATCGACCGGAGGCGTCTATTGTTGAAAGATATGTTGCAGAAGAAGCGGTTGAGTTTTGTACTGAGTATCTATCACGGGCTAAATCTGTTGGTCTTCCAAAGTCTCGCCATGTGGGTAGATGTCCTGGAAAAGGGAAATTTGGGGGACGAATAAAGAGTGTTGATCGTGAAGAGTTGTTACAGGCACATCTTTATATTCTAACCAATACTCCTGAAGTTGAACCTTATTTGGATATGCATAAGAGACTCATAAAGGAGAAAAATCCTCGAAAAGCAGAACGATGGTTAGTGAACGAGCATAACAAGACCTTCATATCGTGGTTTAAAAATGAAGTTGCAAATTGCCCTTCTGCTTCAAATACAATCTCCTGGTTAGCCGCTGGACCTAATTTTGATATCATATCTTGGCGTGGTTACGACATAAATGGGTATTCGTTTTACACGAAAGAACGAGATGAAAAGAGCACTATGCAAAATAGTGGGGTTTCAGTTGAAGCGGAATCAATGCATTTCTCAAGTGCAAAAGACAAAAACCCGTTATGTGCCTCTACCTCTTATTTTGGGATTATTGAAGAGATATGGGAGCTTAACTACATTAAGTTTACTGTGCCTGTTTTCAAATGTAAATGGGTGGATAGTAATAATGGTGTGAAAGTTGATGAGTTAGGATTTACTTTAGTCGATTTTCGTAAAGTTGGATACAAGAATGAACCATTTATCATGGCAAGTCAAGCAAAGCAAGTGTTTTATGTCATTGATCCGAGCAACGAAAATTGTTCAGTTGTCCTCTATGGGAAACGACAAGTATCAGATGATGATAAGAATGACTTGACTTTTGATGTTTCTGAACTTCCTTCCACCTCATCAAGGATACCTGTTGAATATGAAGAAGTTGAACTTGATGATGTATGTGCTGCAAGAAACGATCATCATGAAGGCATATGGGAAAACACACCAATAAATTAACTTTGTCAGTAAGTATAAAATAATTATTTGGTGTTTACTACTCATTGCTTTACAGTTTACAATATTATTTTTGTTCTATTTTATATTTCAAGTGTCAATTCTTTTCTCTACAATGTTGTACATTTATTTATATATTTCACTTTGTTGCGTGCAGGAATGGAGGATTCCAATAGTGATGATGCTCACTCCGACTCTAGGAATGAGTCGATTCATTCTCAGGAAGATTGTCAAAAGGGCGGGCGCGGAGCAACTCGAATGCCACATTTAATGCTTCAAAGCGGGAATAAGAAGTTGAAAATATCATTTGATTGTTATATGCTGCCAGATGGACCGACCACAGATATCACCACATATTTCATTAGTTGTGTTGGCATGTTAGGTCGGAGCAAAGCCAGCATTTTAGCTGAAAATTGGAAAGATGGGGTGCCCGACAAGATTAAAGAGCAAATCTGGCAAACTCTACAGGTATGATAACTATAAATATTATTTGTTTTCATTCCTTTCCATATCATATAGTATAAATTGATATATTTTTTCCATTAACAAATTATATAATAATATTAATTATGTGTTTGTAGGAGATATTTGAGTTGCCGAATGATAAAAAATTGAAAGAATACTGGTTAAGACGTGCTGGGGAATATTGGAGGATTTTCAAAACCAGCCTCAATCGCTACATATTCGGAAAAAAAAAGGGCCAGCTGCCATATATCAAGACTTATCCATATCTTGATAAAGATACATGGGAAGCTTTTGTTGCATCTCGTCAAACTCCTGAATTCTTAGTAAGTTTTACTTTTGTGTAATATTAATTTTGTCATTCATGACTACATGTGATTAATATATCATAAGTCTATTTTGAACTAGACCATTTAATATATTTATTTTAAAACTGTTTAAAACATGATCTGAGACTCTTACACGTATATGTTTTTTTTTTTTTCCCTATCCAATATTGTAGGAAATAAATAGTTGTTTAAAACTGTTACGAGAAAAAGAATATTAAAGACGAATAAGTACTTTAAGCAAGCGAATTAAATAGGCAATAAATATATTGCCACTGGTAAAGGAAACTTCTTGACAAAATTGGTAATGACGAACAGGGTCACAATATGTTCTCATCACTTCAAGCAGAGAAAGGGAAACAATGAATAAACCATATGCATACATACAGGGCTAGCACACACTTTACCAGAAAAAACTAGTGAGATTAATGTGCAGACTTTTTGAAGTCCCCAAATGTATATATCAGATAGAGTAAAACATGTATTTTTCTAGTAAGTTTTACATATCATATATTAGTTGCATCTCGTCAAACTCCTGAATTCTTAGTAAGTTTTATTTTTGTTTAATATTAATTTTGTCATTCATGACTATATGTGATTAATATATACGCAGGCAAGAAGGAAAAAAGCACAAGAAATACAATCACATAATAAGTATCCTCATATTTTGTCTCGTGGTGGTTTACTTCGTTTGAAAAGAAAAATGATGGAGGAGAAATACAAGGCCATGAGAGAGGCCTCGTTAGATGAATCTATTATTGTTCCCCCCCCATCTTCACCCTCCCGCCATGAGATGTGGAAAAGGGCTCGTCTGAAATTAGATGGAAATTATACCTCAGAGGAAGCTAAAACTATTGGTGACAAGATTGTGAGTAAATACTGATACTAAATTCAATCCATTACTTTTATTCCATATAATGCATTTTAAATATTATTTTGTGTGCTTATTGTAGGATTCTTTGGAAGAACAATCTTCCCAGGGTAATTTCAAACCTTGTGGTAGAAATAATATTCTTGCGGAAGCAATAGGAAAGCCAGAGCATCCTGGCCGTGTGAGGGGAGTCAGAAAGGGCGTGGGCATTAAGGCTTTTTTTGGACGATCAAATCGTCCAAGTGCTGGTGCAGGAATGGTGTCACGGGAGGAGTTGGATGTCATTATATCTCAGATGAAAGAAGATGTTGCAGAGCAGGTAAAAGGTGAGGTGATGAAGATGATGCAACTTGGTTCTCAGCCAGACATTTCAACTAGCTCTCCAGTAATCCTGAGCACGAAAGGAAGCTGCGCTCCAGCTTCGGATGTGAGCAAAGACGGCGAGGAATATGAATTGTATGTGGAGGACCCCAAAAGGCGATTAGTGGCATATGGCAATGTCCACAATTTGGGGCCAACCGTGCACCACCAAATGATGAAGGATGAAGACGTACGGGTTGTGGTCTCACGGATTATAGTTGCAGATGCATTTGTGCCATACCCGACAGATGAGGTCACTTTCGTGAGAGATGCTCCAAGTCAATTCATTGTTTGGCCTAGAAATCTAGTTGCGAAAAATCTAAAGGTAAATAAATTTTTTATCGATATATTTCCTGAATGTATTCTTCTACATGCATTCAATAATAATTGCTCTTTTTTAATGAACTGTTTTAATTTATATAGGATTCTTTCCAACAAAAGCAAATGGATCCAAAACCTAAGACGGATGTGATCAGAGTTATGTGGAATGCAGCGATTGACATTACACAACCTGTCCATGTAGTTGTTGAGTCAGGAATTGTCGGTGAGAAAATGGATTTGTATGTCTGCCAGAATGATATCATGGAGCTCTTAACAAATCAAAGACTGTGTGTATCTATACTGCAGTTCTTTAATTTGTGAGTAATTTTTAACCATTTTTTTCTTATTGTTTTTTTATATTATGAAACTAGATATACTTATTGTTGTTGTTGTTGTTGTTGTTATCGTTGTTGTTGTTAGTGTTGTTGTTGTTGTTGTTGTTTACAGGTATTTGCACAAAAATTTGAAAGAATTTGGCAGAGAAAGTAAATATGGATTGATGTGCCCGCTCTCACTCCAAAACAAAGGTAACAGTAAAGATCATGCAACGAATTACATTCAAGGAAGACTGGAAAAGGGACATTTTGAATGCTTTCTTGCACCATATCTGAGCCAGTAAGTAACTTCACTTTCATGCCATTTCTTATTGTCCCATACAAATAAGTATAAACTAACAACACAACTATGTTTTCCTCTTTTTGAAATGTTAGGGATCATTGGCAGTTGATTGTTCTATGCCCTAAACAGAATAGGGTGGTTTGCTTCTGTTCCTTGTCAAAAAAGCTTAAGAATGATATAGTCCAGAAAATAACGACGTATGTTTTATGTTACATGATTTTGATCTAATTTTTAGAATTTATTTTGAAACTAAACTCTATATTTTATATTTATTATGTTAGGGCATTTTCCGCATATCAGATAATGAAGGGAAATCATCCATACAAACAGAAACCCGAATTGGTCTATCCAAAGGTAAATTTATTTTTTAAACAATGTTATTTTGTAATTTGCAGTTTTATTTTTGGTACTCGAAATATATTTAATCATTACATATAATATTATTTTTCGTATTTTTCAAGTGTCGCCAACAATCGGGAGGTGTTGAATGCGGGTATTTCGTTATGAGATATATGTTGGAAATCATCACACTTGACGTTACTGACAACTTTGATAAGGTAATGGTGAACAAAATTAATTTGTAAATATCAAGCAGCTAGTATATTTTCAAGTAAATAATTTGTTCTATCTTTTCGTCTCGATCATATGTTATAATTATTTTTCCAAATTTCAGGTGTTTAATTTGGAAGAACCCTTCTCGAGTGATGATATTGATGATGTAAGGAGACGTTGGACTCAGTATTTTCTCGATATAACTTCATTAGTGAAGTAGGATAAGATTAGACTTTTGTTAGACAGGCTTCGTAGTTTGTTGAACATGTGGTGTGAAACTATTTATCACTTGGTATTGTTGTGTTTGTGAAGTTGATCTATACAGTTGGTGTATTGGCATTGAAGTAATGGTAGATTTTTTCTTTTGATATTTGTTTATTGATATGGTAGTTTTGTTTTTAAAAAAATAGAATGTTGCACCCTATTTTATAACAGGTGTTACCTACGATTTAAAAAATTGTGCATTTTAATGGGTCATTATTTATAACGGGTATTTTTGTAATGATTTAACCGTTATCAAATGCATTGTTTTCATAACGGGTATTTAGTAACCCGTTATAAAATGTAGTGTAAACAAAAGAAGTTTATAACGGCTAAATGAAAGTCCGTTATAAATATAGTAGATTTTATAACGGTTAAGTGTATAACTGTTATAAAATAGTGTAGTCTATAACAGGTAAATTAACTATTTTATAACGGGTCTATGTTAGCCGTTATAAATAGCAGTAAATTTATAACGGGTCACAAACCGTTATAGAAAGTTCATACTTTCTATAACGTCTGAAACTATAACGAGTTCAAAACCGTTATAAAAAGGCTTTTTTACCCGTTATAAAAACTGTTTTTTCTACTAGTGGATTACCAATAGAGTGGTCTCATTAGAGCACCAACAATGCTTTGAATTTTTTAAAACAAATATACATGTCATATAAGAAATAAATTAAGTCTAGAAAAATTTATACTCCAACGTAAATATAATTGGAATGAGTCATGCTGATGTGGCATTGTGTATTTGAATAAATATGACCGACTCCGAGTTTAGTTGATTTTATTGTCTCATTATTATTCGTACTCTTTTATTTTATTTCCTTTAGTTAATTAAGTATTTTGGGTAGGAAAATAATTATCTTGCAGTTGTGGGGCAAGATTAGGATTCTCTATTTTTTCTTTTCATTTATATGTTATTTGGACGATGGAAAAGACAAATTATTGACGATTGAAACACTACAAGAAATTTCGGAAAATATGACGATAAAATTTGTTATGTAAATCTTGTTTTTCGTCACAACAGTACATTAATGACGAAATTTTATCGTCATAGAGATCGTCACTGTAGCCGCATCATAATAGGTCTAGGTGACGAATTTCGAATTTGTCACCAAATGTTTCACTTTTAAAGACGTTTATGAGTTTCGTCATGTTATTTGGTCATTTTTCGTGACAATAATTTCGTTACATTTATTATGAGAATTTTGTCATGTAGACGATTATTTTGTCATAAAAAGACAAATTTATGTAACGAAAATTTAACTTGGTCATCTAAATATTATTTTTTAGTGACGAATTTTATTTTTTTATCAAACTTATAAAATTTTAATGACGAATATCTTTGTGGCGTTATCATTATAATAATCGTCATATTTCATATAATTCGTCATGAAAGAATTGTTTTATAATTACAAAATATTGATCGTCACAAAAAGAAATTTTAAATATGACGATAACAAAAGTGTCACAAAAAAATAAATATAGTGACGAAATATTCACTGTCTCCAAAAACATACAAAAGCGACGAATTCGTTTGTCATGAAATATTAGCTTTGTGATTACGAAAAAAAATATTGTCATAAAAAACTTGAGATATAATGACAATATAAGTAGTCATGAAAAGTTAAATATTTAGTGACAAAATTTATTTTCATTGTAACATTTTATATAGTGACAAATTCAAACAAATACATCACAATTACTTGTGACAAAATTTATTGTCATTGTAATATTTTATATAGTGACAAAATCAAACAAATACATCACAATTACTTGTTGTCAACAAAAATATTATTTTTAATGACAATTTAAAATTTGTCACTATTATAAATATTATAATTGTCATTAATTGCAGATATTTAGTGATAAATGTATTTTTCACGAAATATATAGTACAGTTACAAAATCTATCGTCACTCTAAACAAATAAATATGTCATGAAAAAGAAAATACAATACAAATCCTATATAATAATTAATATATGATTATGGTAATATGTTCCAGATGATAAATAAAAAAAACGACAATAATAGTAATTTTGCTAATTAAAAACATAAATAAACAAACTGACAATCGCAAAATGTTCCCAAAAATAAATAAATAAAATAAAATAAAGCCTAACAATCTCATATTTTGTTTCCCAGTGGCAGCCATGAAAGCCATAAGTTTATCGATACTTGCACCTTGTTGACTTAGTCGGTCTTTCAAATCACTAACTTGCTCCTCAAGTTCAATCACTTGAGAATTTGATTCATGAAGTTTTTCTTGTGCTTCTAGAAGTTCCTTCGGGGAAGATTGAAACGAATCTTCAAATAGATCAAGTTGTACAAAAGGGTGAAAGTCCTGAAAACTCCAAACTACAATGTTTGAACATAACAACAAAACGATGATTTACAGTAGTTATACAACATTTTAGAATTTTTGCACTATAGGACATCCATTACATTTTAACCTGAACAAGATCTTCTCATTTGGTATGAGTAAGATGTTTGATTAAATCACTTAATCCATCACTAAGAATTAGATGCAAATAATTTTGGCCAGTGTACGATGTTTTGCTGAATTGAGCTTCATGTAAGAGAGAACAAAAAATTAAACAAAAAAAATTATATGAGGCATGTGAGTCTCCTGATAATATTGCAATTAAAAACTTAAATTATCAATGTGAGAACTATTTAATTTTCCCATCTCGGATGGAAGTCTTATGTTTATAACATTAGAAAAGAATAAAAATTAATAAATTGCTATCTTTCCAAAATATGAGACCAATTCATTCTTGAAATTTTGCTTATGTTAACTAAAAACATATAGACAGAATGTACATTGTGGTCTGATGCATTTTAATTAGCATAATAATGTATGTTTACTAAAATAAACAAATAACACTAAAACCATGAATTAATTCAAAATATCTTATTTGGTATGTAGCTTCAGAATAAACAGATATTCTATCTATTATATATATCACACAAAGTACCCTATGTCTAGGAATGATAATATAATATCATAAGAGAAAACACATAATAATTGATTAAATTTATAAGAAATTAAGGAAGAAGAAAGATATGGGAAAAGATGAAAGAGAGCTTGACTAACTTGACAATGGAATAACCCATATTTGATCGTAGTGGGTTTGGATAAGTTTGCGAAAATATCTAGCAGAAGCATGAGTACTTTGGACCGGGTAAGAATATCTTGCAAGATGGTTTATCCGAGCAAGACCCATCGGGTAATTTGGACCTCCCCTGCTATCCGAGCATGAACGAAAGCATGAGCAATGTCTGGTACTAATAGACAACAATAACACAAATAAAGTGATCAATAAATAACAAAATACGAGGGCAGTAATTATGCAAAAGCCAATACAACTTGCAACTGCACGAAAAACAGATTTACCCAAAGCAAATGCAAGAGTATTTCCATAATAAGAAAAAAATGTGCCTTAAAATGTAAAGAAATTTCCAAGATACCATCCTCAGTCTCTTCTACATGCAACATTGCCCCAATTAGACAGCCAAAAAATGAGAACAAGGATTTATGTACTTCTCATTCTTCATGTTTGTAAAATCTGTTCGTTCTTATGAGAGAGTATCTCATCTTCTTCCCAATTGTACTACGCTCTACATCAGTTGGTATATAGAGACCAGCAACTTCCTCGATGCCGCTAAAGAAGGGTAACGCGGGTAACGACAACATCGTTGAAGAACGATTCCAGAGGATGGAAGATCGATTTCAAGGAATGGATGATCGTTTCACGGACCTATCAACCGGGATGGAGGAATTGCAACAGGCGATGCGTACGATGATGGCAGACGTTCGTGCGAACCACAACGCCGGTGATCAAGGCGCGCGCGGAGGGTATCGCGGAGGTCGCGACTTCGGTGGGACGCCCCACCAGCGTGGACAACTGCCTCTGTCTGGAGAAGACGACGACGACGAGGACACGGTGAGCATGGACATTCCGTTCGCAACGGGGCAGCGCCGCAGAACGGATGGTGACAATCGCGCGGCTCACACAGGGGGCGGCGGAGGTCGTGGTCGGCTAGTGTTTGGTGGCGACGGGAACCGAGGCTACGATTGGCAGAACTGTAGCGCCCCGTTCGTTTATTAGAAGTTTTTGAATATTACATTATTATTTGTTGGAATTTTATTTGATTTATTCTTTTGCTTTATATTATTTGCCCGATTATTGTTATTAACTCCTCGTCATTGCCTGTATAATTTATTTGCTGAATATAAATCTTATGTGCCTAATTGTCCTTATTTATTATGTGATTATCTTATTTATTCATGTGTATGATCTTATTTAAAATTTAATTAAATTAGAATTTTACTTATTTTGGCGAGTTTCAGTTTAATTGCATAAACTGAACTTTTATACATTTTATTCGTTTCCGCGCTGTTTCGACCCAAACCTCGAATATTCTTATTTGGCCTAATCCATTGTCCATCTCGGTCCAATTGGATGCATTTTACTCGGCCCAGTTTTGCAGATAAATCGGCCTAAATTGATCTAATTTTTCGGCCCCCGTATGTCAATCTTTCGGCCCATTTGAGATAAAACTCAACCCAATTGGTTAGGCCCAATAAACCCTTTCCTCAAGCCCTAATTTACTCAATTTATATCATTTTCCCATCACCATCAGACGCCACCACCTCGTTCGCTTCAAAAGAAAATCTCGTCTAAACTTCTTCTCCCACGGTCGAGTCGCTTCTTCGACGGCAAGAGCACCAAATTCCTGGCGACATGAAGTACTAAATTCCAGCAAGCTGAGAGTCACCTTTTCACGGAGACCAGGTGTGGATGGACGAGCCCTACCGGACAGACAGAGGACAGAGCATTTTCCCGGTGACGTCGAGCAGCGATTTCTAGCGGCCAGAGGCAGGCAGACCCGACCAAGCCACCGGCGACCCAAGGGACTCCATTTTGGATGGTGAGGACGGGCTTCCTCAACGACTAGATCAGCGGACCAGAGCGAGATTCATCGATCCACCCAAGGCAAGTTCTGTCCGGCCGCCTTGCTGCTGAAACTTGTTTAAATCATGCAAAATCGGTCCCTTGCTAAAAATGGTTGAAATTTGGTTTACATGCTCATTTGATGTTGTATTATGTGATATAAAAATCTCAGATTTAATTGAATTCATTATGATGGGTTTTTGGTGAAAACATGATTTCTGCTAAATCTTGCAACAATTTTTGTAAATCGTGTATTTAATATTTTTAGCTGAAAATTTTGTATGTTGCACCTTGCATGCTGAAGTTGTCCGTGTAAAAATTCCAAGCTTAAACCGTTCGTTAGGTCAGGTTATAAATTCATGCTTGTTTTTGCTGAAATATTGTTTTAATTTTATTAAATCACATGTATAAGTGTTATGGCTGAAACTGGGTGGTTTTAATGTGTTCAATGAGGTATTTTATGTGTCCAAATTTCAAAACAAAATTCATCCATTTGCATGTTCAACTAGAAAATGTGATTTACTGGTCAAATTTCTCAAATATCTGTTGGATAGTTTAACATTTGAATTTTAGCATGATGTTGAATATATGATGTTCTTTTTGCATGTTCTATAAGTGGTGTAAATTTGAAGTTTAGTGGCTGAGTAGATTGTGAGATAGATTTTTGTATATTTTTCCCTTTTTGTTTTGAGTCGAGTCGAATGTTCCATAACTCCACAACAATTTCCCATGAGCCATTTAGTCGACGAATTTCGACTAAGTTTGTGTGATTGTTGGATTTGTTGTAATCGAGAGATTATCTTGATTTCGTGGGTGTTTCGAGGTGTTGACGTCAAATCCTATCTCTTCGAGCCTTGCGCTTGTGGTTTATCGCTGCTTTCAGGTGGGTACATTTACATTGAATCTATAATTAACGCACTCGTTATTTCGTATAAATGTTTGTCTCGGTAGCTTTTGTATGCGTGAGAACCCTAGTCTAGGTATCCCGTTGATAGTGCCTTTGGTGAAATGCATAAGTAACAAGAGGTCACTTGCCCGTTGTATCCGGGAGGAGGACGCCCTGGTCCGTGTGTTATTCGGAAGGGAAAAAACAACTCCACTATCTCCTGGAAAGGATCCCTTATTCATTGTAGCCGGGGTGGGAAGGTTTCCAGTTACATCCTTGCTGATGTCTGGTCGGAAATTCGTTGTATGTACATAGGAGGTTTGCGATAGGGCCAAGTAGGGAGTTAGACCTGTATTCTACGCATACATTAATTATGGTTTTGAATCTTTATTCGGGATATACTGTGCGATAATGGTGAGCATAATGGTTTGCTCACCCCCATTCTTTTTCTCCTTGTCTCTTCTTCGTTTCTTCAGGCTGAGCTGGGGGCCGTGGTGGAAGACGAGCGAGGCAGGGTCATCTTATTTGTTATTTTTGAACTGTTTTACCTGCTTCCGCTTTTAATTATTATTCCTATCTCATGCTAAACTTATTTTTTTCAGTTTGGAGACTGAGTATGCTATTTGGAATTTTCAGAATTTGATGGTTAATTGGTTTATTATTATGCTTGGATTTTGGATATATTAATCATGTTGATATTGATTTGAGTATTTCACATGGTAGAATAAATGCGAATGTTGGCATGAGATATATATGATCGGGATGATTGTTATGTGATTGTTCGAGTAGCGTCCGTTAAAATAAATCTTTATTTTGATTTTTGAAAAAAATTAACTCTGATTTTCAGAAAAATAAAATGTCATTTTTCTTTTAAAAATAATGGGGCGTTACAGTATGGTATCAGAGCAGGTCTACGTTTCTGTAGACTGCTTCTGAATGTGTTTGAGTACTTGTGTATATGATCACCTCGCTTCGTCCAGCCGCGCCAGCTCAAGGTAAGTATTCATAAGTAATGATGATATTGCTTATGATATGATATGATGTGATTAATGTTTGATTAATTTGGGGCTTAGGAATTTATCCTCCTGCTTTTAACATTCTTGAACTCTAGATGTAACGCTCCACTTGATTTTTAAAGAAATTCCATGGTTTTTCCAAAAACCAACCAACATGTTCAAATAATCCAACATAAGTTCATAACTGCGGAAGTAAATAATAATCATAAATAAAATAAGCCAGACCACCCATTCGCCTTGTCTCGTCACCTGCCAACTGCTTAACCTGCATCCGTTAAGAGCAGATGAGAGTGAGCATAAAATAAAAATAATGCTCACCACTATGCAAATGCACATTTTATAATATGTCAAATAGGCATGGTCGCAGCATGAACATAAACAATATCATACATGTCTCATCTCCTACAATATCACATCAAAATAAAATACTCTTGTGTACACATCTTTCATTAGTTGCGGAAAGGGGATTCATTACCCTAACGGCGAGAGTAAATGCCACGCAATGGGCACGACCTTTCATTAGGTCTTAAGGAGACTTGTCTCGCAACAGGCAACCGTATTACATCGACGGCGACAACCGTACCGACGGTCGTAACAACTCACATCGATAGGCTACATGTTCACATGCATACATAGATCACGCCAAATTTATAAACATACTTAAACACACATTGCATAGACTTTTTAGAATAACTAACCCACCTGGATTTCGGATTTGCCAAAACACAATAAGCAATGGACGTAGGTCGGGGCTTGACTCCTCAAACACCTACATTAAGTCAATATACTAAAATCAACACCTTATCTTGACTTAAAAAGGAAATCACAATCAGAATTAGCCGAACTTGATTCGACTAAGTTGTTCGTGGAGTCGTGTTGTAATGCCCCGTTTTGTTTTAAAGAATTACCGAATTTATTTATAAAAATCAGAGTTTTTTTTTTTTTTGTAAATCAATTCAAAATTTAATACTCAACGGGCGCTACTTAGCTATTGACAACATTTAACCAATTATGACACATAGACAAATCCTACATCTCCAACTTATTCATGTTTCAACATCATCCAAAACGTTTAACATAAACCATAGTTTCAACGGGAACATAAATAATCCAAATTCAACAGAAGCATTAATAGTCCAAAATCAAAGCAAGTAGTTATTCATAAATACAATCAAGCGGTAGCAACAGACACAACCATTTATGACCACCATCTCGCTCGTCTTTACACCACCGCCTCCAGCTCGTCTCAACCTAAAGCAAAGGAACATAAGACACAACAAAGAAAAATAATGGGGGTGAGCATAACCAACAAGATCACCATTATCGCACAGTTTACCCCGCATAACATTTTAAAACAGTAACACAGTATCAATATCGGTATGCATTGAATTCATAGCCTAAACCCCCTACCCGGCCCTATCGCAAACCTCCTATGTACATACAACAACCTTCCGGATACAATGGCATGATTGTAACTGGAAACCTTCCCACCCCGGATGCAACGGTACATAGGATCCTTTCCAGGAGACAGTGAAGTTGAATTACCCCTCCGCTCTACACGGATTCGAGTATTCAGACAATCTCCTCCGCTCTACACGGATTCAGGCGTCCACCTCCCGGATACAACGGGCAGGCGACTTCCACTGCTTTCGCATTCATCAAAGGCACTATCGTTCAGGACACTTAGACTAGAGTTCTCATGCATACAATAACTTTCAAAAGAAAACATTACACAAAACAATAAATGCGATAAATATAGAATACATCATAAATTTACCCACCTGGATGCAACAACAGATCAAATCACGAATCTCGAAATGAGGCGAGGTCAACACCTCTAGACACCTACATTAAATCCAGATACTAAAGTCAACACTTTAATATAGACCTAAGCAGTAAATCACAAATTCGACTTAGCCGAACTTGATTCGACCAAGTGGTTCGTGAATTTCTGTGGATATGGGAACTCTAGGACTTAGACTCGACCAATACACATATTCAAGTTCAAATAATCGCAAATGAAAGACAATCACACGAGTCACAGGTAACTCATAACGAGATGTGATCACCAACACTTAACCAAAAATCACCATATAAAACAATTGTCAAAATTCACACTTGCATTTGAAAGTATATCAAACCATCGAGTTAGGCTTCTGAAAATTTTACATAAATTCACCTTCCAGTATTTAGCAAAAACATGAAGTTTCAGCCTCAAACTTGTTACACACAATTTTATAAAATTCAAACAAGTTTTTCGATAAAAACGAGTCTAAATTAGAAACACATGATAATGAACGATTCAGGCCTTGAAATTTTTATCTAAGAAACATCAGCATGTGATCAGCAACACATAAAAATATAAGTCTATAACACTCAGTATATGAATTTATAAAATTAAAACAACATTCAGCCAATTATCGAATTTCCATCAAAACTGAACCTAACTGAACTCCAAAAATTCCAAACTTTTTTACAGCATGCTAAACATCACATAATCAACATCTCACCAAAATTTAGAAATTTTCAGCTTCAGACCAATTTATCACAATTAAAACAAATTCGGGCAGAAACACAAAATAAATTATTAACCCTATCAATCCTAGCCCAAAAATTCTAAAAATTTAAAAAAAAAACACATAAATATACCAGAGACATATCATAATCGAAAATCAGCCAAATTGGAGCACCACAAAATTAATTATGTATTTTACAAGAAATTGAACATAAATCAAATTAATTTTTAAAAATACCTCCGGACTTTCATTAAAAACAGCTGCACCTAAATTTTCAAGGCAATCGGACCAGTATTCAATTTATGGTGAATTTTACATTCGAAACAACAATTACAATCTTCGAAAAATCATAACTTCAAATTTACACGCCCAATCGTCACAAGGTCAACGCCATTGTGTTCGTAATAATCCTAAGTCCCTAAATCCACAGCAACTACTCACTTATAACCAATTCTCGTTCGATTCGTACGAATCGACGAGTTTCACATAAATTCTCGACAATATATATATATATACAACGAACAATTTCAAACACATATATATAGTTCAATGAACACGTAAAGCACGACCGATCACAACATAATTCACATAAACTAAACGAGAAGTCGAGACTCGATACCATTCTCGGGAAACGAGAGAGGACGGCTCGACGGGGCTCGACGGCTTCGCGCGGCTCGCCGAGGAGAGAGCTACAGTGGACCTTCTCGGTTGCGGGGTTGCTGCGATGGCCGAGGCATCCCATCGGAAGTGCTGCTGCGAAGGAGGAGACTCGCCGGAAAAGCTTCGTCGCAAGAAAGGGCTTGCTGCGGAGGAAAGGTTGTTGTCGCGACTGAGACGGGCTCGTCGGCGCAAGGAGGAGGTGTTGCAGTCGCCGGTCATCGGCAGCGAAGGACTTCGTCGAGCTGTTGCGCGAGCTCGCCGGAAAGAGAAGGTGGGAGTGAGAGCGTCTTCGCGGCAGAGGGAGAACTTCACGACGGCGTGAGCAGACTTGCAGGCGAAGGGTCTTCTCGTTGATGGAGGTGGACGACGACAGCGACTATGGCGAGCGGCTGAAGGAGATGGCCGCGCGACAGGGACGAGGACGGCGATGGTGTTCGCGAGCCGAGAAGATGACGGAGAAGACGATCCGCTTTGCTAGGAGACGATCGAGAAGAAGAAAGAAAATCTGCTAGCGGCGCGAGAGAAAAAGAACAGGGACGATGAGTTTGAGGCGCGGCGTGATATCGAGAGAGAGGAAGAGATTGAGAGAGAAAATGTTTTTTTTTTCTTTTTAAAGCTGCGTAAATTGATTTTGAAGAAGAAGAAAATGGATACAAACTATATATACATATACACAATGATTAGGTTTGACTATTTTTGATGAGTAAGAAAAATTGAAAATATCTCACTCACCCAAGAAATCATATGCGGAAAAAGAAAGAAAAAGAGAGCCGAATTTGGCTATTGGGCCGGTCCTTGAAACAATGAATCGGCTCACGGGCTCGGGTTCGGTTCATGCGTGTATTGTCGGGCTCGATTTCGATTCAAACGCACGATAAAAATAAATCGAACTATAAATATATCTCATATAATTAATACACATTTTTCTCATTTAATAATTAATCACGAAAATAAATTAGACAATTAGCATTTAATCACATTTAGGCATTTAATAATATTAAGGCATTCAAGAAAAATATAAATATAAATATTATCATAAATAAAATATAATAATAATAATTAATCCACAAATAAATCACAAATAAATAGGGCATTACACCTGTGGACATTGGAACTCTTGGACTTAGGTTCGACCAAACCAAAATGGAAGTTCACACAATTTCACATAAAGGGTAATCAAAACAAGCCACAAGAATAACATGCGAGGTAGTTTTCGTATTTAACACAAAACTACATTTTGAAAATAATTTCCGAGAATTCACAAATTCAAGTTGGTCCAGCAACCCAACGAGTTAGGCTCTGAAATTTTAACACAAAATTCACCTCACTGGACTTAGTCAAAACACCAAATTTCAGCCCTATAACTCAAAACACACGATTTTATAAAATTCAAACAAGTTTACAGCAAAAACGAGCATAAATCCACAACCTTACCTAATGAACGAATTATGACTTGAAATTCATACACGAGCAACTACAGCATGTGAATAACAACACATAAAAATTCTAGCTATTAACAAGATTCTGCAACAAGATTATGCAGAAATCGAATTATAAAAATTATAACAAGATTCTGCATAAATCGGATTTTCAACAAAACTGAAACAAAATGAGCTCAATTAAATATGAATTTTTAACAACATTCATAAAATAATTCCAGACATCAAAATTCAACAATTTACAACAACAGGTCGATTTATCATAATTAAACTAAGGTTTTGCAGAATACTTCAAACAATTTTTAACCCTAGCAAACGAAATCCAAAAATCATGAAATGTTTACACAACACGTGAATATGCCAGAGAGACAACATATTAAAAATTTAGCCAATTTGGAGCACAAATCTTTTAATATGCAATTTACAATATTCTGTCAGAAATCGAAACAATTATTAAAAATAACTACAGTTGGAATTAAATTATGAAACTTTTACACGACATATAAATTAATCAGAGGACCTTACACACAAAATTTCACATTAATTTCAGTAGCGTACAATTTATCACAAATTTATCAAATAAACAGCGACTATTCACGTTCGATAAATCATAAACGACTCGATAATCACAAAAATCGTCCGAGGCCTTAACCATAAGGCCAAGAACTTCCAACTGTTCCATTCCACAGTGACTTAACACGACTTCAACGTGATCTCGTTCGATTCATACGAATCGACAAAGATCATACATAAATACAACATTATATATAAACCGATAACATGAAATATATAACAAGGCTTTAACACGATTACATAACGCATATATAATCGAAAGAGGGATCGAGTCTTGATACCGTTCTCGGGAAACATACGAGAAGGGATCGAACGAGGGCTGACGGGTCGTCGGAGGCGGCGCACGACTTCACGGTGGCGCTCGGCGGCGACAGGCTCGGCTCGCGGAGGTGAGGCAGCACCTGAGGACGATGGGAATGGGCCTGCTGGGGTGCTGCACACGTGGACGAGGGCGGCCTGCAGGTTTACGGTGGCGCGTGGAGGAGCAGCAGACGGGGTCGCTCGCCGGTTGTTCGCGGAGGGGAGAACTCGTGGAGGAGGAGGACGCCGGAGTTGCTGCGCGACGCGGGAGGGGGACGATGCAGTGATGGTGAACTCGCGAGGGTGAGGGAGACGAGAGGGCAAATCGATGGTGGCCGGATATGGAGGTGTGGGTGGCGATCGAATTATGGCAAGAGAGATGAGGGAAGGCTGCGGCGTTTGACGTAAGGAAAAAGAATAGATAAAAAAAAAAACAAAAAAGAAAGCTGCGGGCATGTGATTTATCTGATGAGCGAGAGAAGAGATTAAATAGACTAGGTTTAATAATCTTTTTCTTTTTCCACAAGACACACACACACACACGCATGGTTTGGGGGAGAAAACTGGGTCGGAGCACGACCGGTTCGGTGGGGCCGGTTCGCTGAGCTTGCGCGGGTTCGTGCGGTTTAAGAAGCTCGAGCCGGTTCATAACAACTCGGCTTGAGATTTTACAGGCTCGACTTAGCCAAAATAAAATCCCGATTCTCCAATAAATAAAATTTAACGGCTCGTTTCTAGATCGATAATTAAGACAAAACTCGGATAATATCTATACATATAATACATACATTAATTATTTGCGCGGGTTCGTGCGGTTTAAGAAGCTCGGGCCGGTTCATAACAGCTCGGCTTGTGATTTTACGGGCTCGACTTAGCAAAAATAAAATCCTGATTCTCTAATAAATAAAATTTAACGGCTCGATTCTCGATCGATAATTAAGACAAAACTCGGATAATATCTATACATATAATACACACATTAATTATTTAATAATAATATACATTTAGACATTTAATTGACAATTAGATATTCAATAAATAATAATAATAATAATAATAATAATAATAATAATAATAATAACAATAAATAATATCAATAATAATAATAATAATATAATTCGAAATAATTCATAAATAAACGGGGCATTACACTAGATGTGTTGCAAACTTTAGTTGTATGAACTTGAACTCTAGTGATGTAGAGTTAAATTCTGGCTTTAGAAGTTGTTGGTTAGGAAATTCGATATGTTGTTATCGAGTTAAATTCCGTTTATAGTAGTTCTTTCGCTATAAATTTAGTGTCTTCGAATGAGGACCATTCGCAAGCCATCTCGAAAGGAGAAGGCTTAAGTGAAGGGAGCAGACAACTGAAGAAGTCCCAAGTGTGGGTATTCGGCGGTTTGTAACCGTTGTCGATAGGACCATCAGATGCGAGCTAGAACCCAGTCGAAGGCGAACCGGGAGGAGAGTCTAGGTGCCTTTTCCATGCTGTTGTTCGACCCC
Organism: Striga asiatica; assembly: GCA_008636005.1. Lineage (NCBI taxonomy): Eukaryota > Viridiplantae > Streptophyta > Magnoliopsida > Lamiales > Orobanchaceae > Striga > Striga asiatica. The sequence continues at coordinate 402,224 of BKCP01006005.1, read as the reverse complement.
AAGGAGTGGTGAGAAAATTTAATGCGTATTACCATCGCGACTCTCGAGGGTGGCTGAGCCTCGAGAAAGGCGATAGTTGTCTATTCTTTTGCAAAAAAAAAAAGAAATTCTTAAACGAAGGAATCCTACTTTGTTCATAGGACGGATAGGTTGATCCGACACCGCGTGAATATCCTATGCCATGATTGTGAGGTGACACTTCAATCTTGAAGAAGACGACTTGAACCGATGGTGTAGGCAGTGCATCGTGGACTCGTGGAGTCGAAGCAGTCTTAATTCCTTCTTCAGCTTCTGTCTTCTCGTAGACTTTTGCAAAACCTTTGTTTATCTCCTTTCGCTTGGCACACAATGTGAATTGTACTTGAGACTTCCTTTTTCTATTCAATTTCCGTACTGTGGAATTTTCATTTGTCTTTTCCTTCCTTGCGTATAATAAGATTTCGGATGGAGTTAAACATCTTAATTTTTTGTTGATCCTTATCTATGCTCGTAAGTTTGGGAATTCTATTTCGTGATACCTCTTAGTCGATGCGAATATTTTACAACGCGGATACCATCGCAACTCTCGAGAGAAAACTTATCGATGAGGAAGACGAAGGGTGCATGTTCAACTGTGATCGAGGTGAACGTAACTACAGACGGACGAGCTTGGAAGCCAACACCTAGCGAAATCGATACGAAGGGCTCAGACACATCTCTCGAAATGACTCGGCGTGACAGAAACCCCACGACATCCAAATCCAGGTCGTGAAGTAATGCATCGCTATGAATGGAGTCAAGAAGATTCATTTCCATGAAACGAAGTCGACGCATACCAAGGAGTGTCTTCCACCTTAAAAGATTATGAAGAATCTTTTAAGGTGGGTAGTCGAGTCCAGAGCAAGCACAACGTGAGGTGCATAACAGTCTTTGTTTCTGAACTTTGTCCATCGTAGTCTTTAGAAACTCTCGTTCTTTTACTCCTTTCGGAGATTCAGGAGAAATCTTTTATTGTCTTAGGACTTTTGCGATCCCTTGCAAACATTTGTTCTTGTTCAACTGTTGCAACCTTGTGTATCATTTAAGACAAATATTTTTGTTTTTCCTTGTCTTAAATCATTCCTTTAGTGGTGGTTATGTCTTTCAGACTGAGTAATCCCCACCGTTTTCGTAGACCTAATGGACCGAGTATTCCATTCATATCCGAATCAGTATGTCATTGTCCTTGTCGATATCATATTGGTCTATATCCGAGACGTGGTCAACACGAATCAACCGACGACGAGGATGATCAACCGCTACCAAGGAATTAGGACCTGTTCGGTTAATTATAGATTTGGAGTAATGTTCGTTCTGGACTGCTGGCACGATTAGCTATCTGAGGAAGAGTTGACGTGATGTCCAACGCTGTTAGTCGGAAGAGTCGAGGCGAGCTAACTAAGTAATGTCTCGGCAAGAGCCGTAGACTTGGGAAGAATCGTTATTAGAGTTCTTTTGAGATTCGCCTATCGTTAGATCTGTTATGTATCTGTTGTGTTGTTTGCGAAAAGTAGTGGACTTGGAACTCGGACTTGCACCATATTATTCTTGAAACTCTTGAAACATTTGAAATTGTGGGACGCCTAAATGACATATTGCCTTGTTGAGCCATAATTTTCATTCGGTAAAATTATATCTTTTTGGATGTTTTGGATTGGCAACTTTCTTATGGAACCTTGAACCGAACGTCGGCCCTATCTGGGTGTAACCACGCGAAGTGGTGGCCGAGCACGCACAACCGTGCTGAGAGACGTGAGGCTAGCGTGCAGCCGACCGTCAACTCGCATGCGAGCTGCAGCCGTCATCACCGAATGCACGAACTCCCCAGGCCAGCGTGTGCGGCCAAACCTCGACCTTGCAGCTGGTCTCCGAGTAGGTGTGTACGCACGCGTCCCAATGCCAGCGAGCTTACCGCCTCTTGGGTGACAGTGCACTAACTCCGAGCCATCGATCCTTTTCTGAACTGTTCGACCAGTTTCTCATGTTGAACTATTTTGTTAGTCCCTTGAAACGTTTTCTTTCGAACCTTGAACCGATAGCTCAAGTTCCACTAAACTGTGTTTAAATCCTTAATCAATGATTTTCGATTAAGGGAGTATGGTCCATAAGTTTTCTATGCCTTGCGAGGGTTCCTCGAGTCGGCAATATATGAAGTTTCGTGCGGTTAACTTTGGAGCCTTAAGTTGCGTATAGAGGCTACGCTTGTTTTTGTAGTGTCGAGTTTGTTGAGATTATTAGGTAGTAGAGATGTACCTATTACATGGGGTTCCGCGGCGGCCCATCTGATACGGACGCACGGAACACATTGAGATCGTGGACAAGTTGTCAGCGTGACCCGGGCACGAGACTGAAATTTGGCACCACGTATCAAATCCAGCTAGTTGGGCGTTCGGGACATACTGTCGAGGCCCTGAGAGACTGATTGGAGTCTTCTGTACTCGATAGGTATGTCGTGTGGAATTTCCTACCATGGGAAGGTACGCTTATAGCGATGGCTAATGAGCGATGATCTCGATGGTACCGTACGAGGTTCTGAGTAGGGAAAGAGGTGTTATACGCCTCAGATTCTGGGAAGAGAGGAAGTCTCAGCCACACTTTGTCGGTCCTTTTGGGATTCTCCACCGAGTCGGCAACTTAGCCTGACGGTTGACCCCATCGCCGGAGCTTGCGAGAGTGCACGACCTGTTCAGTGCCTCGTGAAGAGGGGACATGTGTGTGACTCTGGGCACGTGACGAACTTTAACGAGCTGCATGTGGGCAGAACCTTACCTGTGACCTACTGTATTGATGGATCCATCAGGGAGAGGCCGGGAGAGGTACTCGTCAAAGTCCGGCGGGGTAGCCGTGGCTAGTGCGGTGTGACTTGGTAGAGTGGCGAGATTCGGTGGAGTATCCGAGTTTAGTGGTTTGAGCTTCTCTCTTGTGTCAGTTGTCCTATTGGGATGCCTTTCTTTTATTTTCGGGGACAAAAATCTTTTAAGGAGAGTAGATTGTAGCGCCCCATTCATTTATTAGAATTTTTTGAATATTATAATATTATTTGTTGGCATTTTATTTGATTTATTCCTTTGCTTTATATTATTTGCCTGATTTTTGTTATTAACTGTTCGTCATTGCTTGTATAATTTATTTGCTGAATATAAATCTTATGTGCCTAGTTGTCCTTATTTATTATGTGATTATCTTATTTATTCATGTGTATGATCTTATTTTAAAATTTAATTAAATTAGAGTTTTAATTATTTCGGCGAGTTTCGATTTAATCGCATAAACCGAACTTTTATCCGTTTTATTCGTTTCCGCGCCTTTTCAACCCAGACCGCAAATATTCTTATTTGGCCTAATCCATTGTCCATCTCGGTCCAATTGGATGCATTTTACTCGGCCCAGTTTTGCAGATAAATCAGCATAAATTGATCTAATTTTTCGGCCCACATATGTCAATCTTTCGGTCCATTTGAGATAAAACTCAACCCAATTGGTTAGGCCCAATAACACCTTTCCTCAAGCCCTAATTTACTCAATTTATATCATTTTCCCATCACCATCAGACGCCACCACTTCGTTCGCTTCAAAAGAAAATCTTGTCTAAACTTCTTCTCCCACGGTCGAGTCGCTTCTTCGACGGCAAGAACACCAAATTCCCGGCTGTTAGATATGTTGTAAAAGCTTGTCTTTCAGATATGAACAATTCTATTTTGATCTGGCAATCATGTTTTAGTCAAAGTATATATATGTTTGCAATTTATTTATTTATGCAAGCATACTCCTTGTCTTACATTGAGATAGTGTGGTTCGTGGTGTCTCAAACAGAAAGGTCACCTATCGGTTCCTTGTAAGACTAAATCACTTGTTAACAGTCTAGACTGGCAGTGAGACGCCACTTGGAAAAAGACTGTAGTGTATTCTTGATTCAGTTGACCTTAACTGGAGAATTACACTAGTACTTATGTTAAGTATTGAACAGGACCACCGGAAGGCTAAGATTATGATACTCACTGATCGTTGTTGTAATGTATACCTTCAGTGATTAACACGTTCTCTAAAGCTGTAAGATAATATAAAATAGTCGTGTACATTCATTACTTGTTTATTTGATTTACCAGGGGTGATTCCTAATTTGTTAGGATGACATACTGGTACTTTGGTAAATGAAAATGTTTATATGACGAACTATTATAAATTATTTTTGGTCACTGTATTCCAGTGCGCTCAATTGATGACGTCCCCGAAATGAGGTCAGGAAGGAATATTGTGTTAAACTCTGCAGGTGGATGTTTCTCCGACACAATGATTAAACTTCTGAGTGGTACTAATTTCGGAAATGAATAAAAAGTTGATTAATTATCTTGTCAGTAATTTAATTAATAGACGGACGTTATATCTTAAACATGGGGAGGTAAATTGGTCAATTTGATTATTGTTTATCAATCAAGTGGAGGTTTGATTTAATTGATTAAATTGGAGCCAAATGGGGAGAGAAATAATAATATTCTAGTGGGATATATTATTATTTATTTTTGTTAGGATTTTAGGAATTAATTATATTCCATATTTAATATTCCAAGACTTAGGGAATATAGAATCTCACCTTGGGTTAGGAGACTGGAGAGTCTTCTAGAAGGTGACGTTAGGAGAAAGGAATCATGACCTAGTAGGGATTAGTTTATGGAGTAGAATTAGGATTCCTTGGCCTAATAGGATAAGCCCTTATTTGGAACCTCCTTAAGGTTCCTAATGGAGCCTATAAATACACCATGTCCCAACCTCTTGTACATCATAATTGAGGGCCCATTTTTTCATCTTCAAGAGAGGGAAGAATTGTCTTGATCGAGAGTTAAGGAGATTCAATTAATCGCACCACCAAGATTAATTGAAGTAGGTGTTTAGTTAATCCATTAGAAGATTTTAAGGTGATATTTATCAAACCTTAAAGATCAAAATATTCCGGCCATCTTCTCCAGCTGACCGCCGCCGTCATCCTCGCCGGAAATCTATCACCTCCGCCGATCGCGACCGAGACCTGCCCGAGCCCAGCCGCGCACCGATCGCGAGCCCCGCCCGCAACCGCGCACAGCCACAGCTCGCGCCCAGACCTCAGCCACGAGTTCCCGTGCGATCGTCCCTGCTCGTATTCGTGACCCGCCGTCCCTGTGCATGAAGACCTCGAGCCCTAGTCCTCGCACGCGTAGGAAACTCGCAACGCACGTTCCGTGTGATCCCAGTGTCCGTCCGACACGCGCGCATTACCCTTGCTCTTCCAGTCGCGAGACCATGTCTGCGTCGACTAGGACTCCAGTCCAGCACGCACACGCGTCCCGCCACCTACTGCCACCCGCGCGTCACGCCCGACGCGACCAGCCAGCGACACGCACCGCACGGCTAGACCGCGACCCGCACCTGTCTGTGGCTCGCACCTATCCGTGACCCGAACCGCTGCGACCTGACCCGACCTGACCTGAGACTGATCCGAACCTGCCCAATCGGCCCGATCCCGAGAAGTTCGTTCCGGTGATCCATTTGTGATTCAACACTCGACTAGAGTCGACAAAGGCCAAACTCTTCAACCGATTGAGTTGTGGTAATCAGACGATCTCCATCAAAGGAAATCAGAAACGTCTCTGAGTCGGCAAAAATTTTAAAAGATAATGTCCTAATCGTAACTATAGATTCTGCTACGTTAGGATTTATTTCGATAAGTTCAATACTGTGCATGTCGTTGACGTTCCTCATAGAACCCAACAACTTGTATCAAAGCCCAAGTTAATTCAACTTTGTGCACAATTTGAATTAGGACTTTCCTGTTTACATGAACTATGTGTGTACGGACGCAGCGACATAGTAGATTAGAAATTGCATTTGTTTGCAGGTGATTTCGAATCCGACTATTATGGCCCGCATGTATGATTTTAATTCATGTATGAATGTATGGTGTTTTATAAGCCTCAGACATGTCGAGGAGTTTTTGGGTTGGTGAATGCTTGTAATAAATTATTCGCGCAGTGGGACACTGCATAGTTTATTGCTTTCATAGAAAACTCGTGTACGACTCCTGCGCGGGTCATAGGATGAATTATGTAATGGTTGTTATTAATCATTATTGATCCGGCGGATGAGGACCAAACTCGACGGGGCGAGGTGACAAACACACAGACGGATGCCATGGTGATGGTCCAATGGCGACTTTCCCGGAGACAACCTATTCAAGATGAAGAGTGGGAGTCACTGAGAAAGGGGTGTTCCAATTCCTGAGACGGAAAACACATTCAAGCAAAGGACAAGATTGTGTTTCTCCGTAATATTAGAGATTAATTAATGGCCATAGTAGTTGGATTATAGTTCCTAGTTTATTATTGCTCATTAATTATGAACTAGTACGTACCCCGTGCGATGCACGGGACAGAGATATTAAATGAGTTATTTTCATAGCCTTTTCCGTTTAAGTCTAAAAAATAATAGGATTATTATCTATTTTCTACCTCTTTTAAGCAACGTTAAGTCTAAAAAATAATAGGGTTATTATAAATTTTTTTACACATCTTTTAACCAACATTGTTTTTTAGCCAGAACATTAAATATGAAGATGTTAGGGCTAACTTTTAAAACAATTAATATATTATCTCACTAGAACATTTATACTAATAAAAATTTAATATAAGATAAAGTATCAGTTTTACATATTATTGTTCACCATATAATATTTAATTATTATTTTATTATATAATAAAAATGAATACTGTTAAATAGTGTAGTAGAATTATTATAAAAATTATATGAATTATCTTTTCTTACAATATGGATTTAATATCTTTTTATGATTTGATAATATAAACAAATCTATACTTACCTTTGACTTTTCCAGCAAAGGTAAGAAAATCAGTTTTAATTTTTATCCCATAACAAATTTGTAATGTCAAGCCTATAAATACCAAAACAAATCTGTAATTAGTGTCATTCTATTTCCAACAAGCATTAATTACCTTTGACTTTTTTGCGTACTATTTTTAGTAAATAGGATGACTTTTTATGTAAGTATAGATTATGCAAGTCCTTATTTTCTTTATGTGCAAATTGAAATAGGAGCATGTCTAGGAAAATCCTTTAAAATTAAAATTATATTAAGTGTGTAATGGGTTGAAATAAATTACATCCAAGGCCTCCATTAAAGATTTGTTAGTGAAGTGTTTTAAATCAAGCCCAAAGGACGATTTATTTCACAGTTCACAAGGACGAATTTCCTTCGGGATGGTTATAGTGAACTATTTCAAAAGCGCACGGGTCATCCAAAGGTGGACGTATAACTTTGGTAGTAAACTTAGTTCCAATTAATGAGTTACACTTAAAGCGCTTATAATTACGATATTCCGAAAGGAAAAGGTTGTTTTTATTTTGTGCTGGCCAAAAGATGAACCGACTATTAATTAAGTACTGACTGAACGGTATGTTGATTAATGGGATTATATCCCTCTTCTTGTGATGGCTTGAACCGTAGACGTCCACAGTCCGTGGCCTGCGGGGATTCGGTGTTTTGAGGTGTCGGTGAATTTATTTAAATATTATTTTTAAGGGATCAATATTTGATGTTAAATTAAAAAATACTTGACTGAGTAAAAACTATGTTTACATGATCCCAGGAATTCAAAATGTCTTTCAACCCGTTGTCCGTAATTTTCAAAGAAAACAAACTTGTTGGTCCAAATTACATTGACTGGAAAAGGAACTTGGATATAGTGTTAACTGCTGAAGGGTACAAATTTGCTACTGTTGAGGCTTGTCCGGATGTGCCTGCTAATGATGTGCCAGGTAATGAGAAAGAGGCGTATGCGAGGTGAAAAAAGGCTGACGAGATGGCGAAGTGTTACATCTTGGCATCTTTGTCAAATGTACTTCAACATCAACATCAGTCTTTGGGCACTGCAGCAGAGATGCTTCTTAATCTCAAGGAGTTATTTTGTCATCAGTCGCGGGTTGCCCGACAAGAAGCCATGAGGGTTTTGATGAATATGACCATGCGTGAGGGCACTCCCGTGAGGGAACATGTTCTTGCTATGATGGCCCAACTGAATGAGCTGGAGGCCTTGGGGCTTTTATTGACGGGGAAACCCAGGTCGATATAGTGCTCCAGTCTTTGCGGAAGAGCTTCGAACAATTCCGGTTGAATTATAACATGCATAAGATGTTGATGACTCTTCCGGAACTTGTTGCTGAGCTTCAGTCGGCAGAGGGCCTGTTTCGTCACAAAGCCCAAGCGATGGTTGCCATGCGGGGTGAAGGTTCTTCTTCCAGGCCTTCTAAGGGTAGGAAGAAGAAGAAGTCCATAGAAAAGGGCAAAGCGGTCATGAATGATGCACGACCTCAGCAAGCTGAAAAGAAGCCGAAGGGCAAGTGCCACAAATGCCAGCAGAAGGGACACTGGAAGGCCGACTGCCCTCTCCTCAAGAAGGGCGATAAAGGTACATCTTTTTCATTAGTTGTTGAAACATGTTTAGCGGTGTTATCTACCAGTACCGGTGTGTAGATACAGGAGCCACTGATCATGTCTGCAATTCTATGCAGGGGTTCCAGGAAACCAAACGGCTTAGGGAAGGATAAGTCACCATCTACTTGGGCGATGCTAGTAGAGCGTCAGTAGTTGCAGTGGGAGATGTTTCATTCATGATTTTGGTTTAGATAGAACTTTGGTTTTGAAGGATTGTCTTTATGTTCCTAGTTTTAGAAAAAAATTGATTTCAGTTTCTAAGTTGTTTATGAACAGTTTTTCTGCTACTTTTGATAATGAAGTTATTATTTGTTTTGGCAAAAAGTTCATATGTCGTGGTTCATTAGTAGACAATCTAGATATTCTAAGACCAAAGTTATCTCCACTGCAACAGAAACAATTACTTAATTCATCATCTAATCTGAATAAGAGAAAGGAACCTTCGAAAATGAACGAAACATATCTTTGGCATCTAAGACTTGGTCATATAAACCTTAGGAGAATTCAAAGGTTGGTAGCAGACGGGCCTTGGGTCGTTAGAAGTCGAGGCTTTTCCAGCTTGTGAGTCTTGCCTGGAAGAGAGGGTTTTTAAATCAAAGGGGAATAGAGCCGAAGATCTGTTAGGGCTAGTTCATTCCGATCTATGTGGTCCTATGTCTATTCAAGCGAGAGGTGGTTTTGAGTACTTTGTAACATTTATCGATGACTACTCGAGGTATGGGTACATTTTCCTATTGCACCGCAAGTCTGAATGCTTTGAGATATTCTTAGAGTACAAGGCGGTTGTGGAGAAGCAGTTAGGAAAAAGTATTAAGTCATTACGATCCGATCGTGGTGGCGAATATCTCTCGAATGAATTTAGAGACTACTTGACAGAAAATGGGATTATCTCCCAGCTAACTGCGTTGGGCACTCCCCAACAGAATGGCGTAGCAGAACGAAGGAATAAGACTCTTATGGAGATGGTTAGGGCAATGATGAGTTACAGTACTTTACCCGATTCGTTTTGGGGATATGCCTTACAAACAGCAGTGTATGTTCTGAACATAATACCTTCTAAATCAGAACCGTCTACACCATTGGAGTTGTGGTCTGGGCGCAAGCCCAATCTAAGAAATCTCAAGATTTGGGGTAGTCCAGCACATGTGCTGAGAACCGATACTGATAAGTTGGAACCTAGAACAAAAGTAAGGCTGTTTGTGGGATATCCTAAGGAAACAAAAGGTGGTCTATTTTATAGTCCCGAGGACCATAAAGTAATCGTTACCAAGAATGCGAGGCTCTTGGAAGAAGACTATGTGTTAGATCACAAGCCCAGTAGTAGACATGTCCTTGAGGAAGTAAAGAGAGTGGTTACTTCTATACCGAGTGCACTAGATGTTACACCACAAAGTGCTGCAACACGTATCGCTGATGATGCACCTGAGCAGGTAGTACCTCGCCGTAGTGGGAGGGTAGTCCGGCAGCCCGAACGATTCATGGGTCTTGGAGAGTCTTCTGAGGCCGTTCCGGATGTTCTTGAAATCGACCCATGGACATACAATGAAGCAATCCAAGATCGGGACACAGAGTCTTGGAAAAAGGCGATGAAGTCTGAGATGGATTCTATAGATTCTAATCAGGTCTGTGTTCTTGTAGAACCACCCAGTGGCGTGTATGCCATTAAATGCAAGTGGGTCTATAAGAGAAAGAGAGGAGAAGATGGGAAGGTTGAAACCTTCAAAGCTAGGCTTGTTGCGAAAGGGTATACTCAGAAAGAAGGGATCGATTATGAGGAAACTTTTTCGCCAGTAGCCATGCTGAAATCCATCAGTATTCTCTTGGCTGTAGCCGCTCATATGGATTATAAGATTCGGCAAATGGATGTTAAGACTGCTTTCCTTAACGGGAATTTAGACGAGGACATCTATATGCAATATCCAGAAGGATTCATTGCAAAGGGATAAGAGCATCTGGCCTGTAAGCTGAAAAGGTCCATTTATGGACTAAAGTAGGCTTCGAGGTCTTGGAACATCCGTTGCGACGAGGTTGTCCAATCGTATGGATTAACCCAATGTCCGGATGAGCACTGTGTGTACAAGAAAAGTGAAGGAAACATGGTGGTGTTTCTAGTGCTATACGTAGATGATATTCTTCTCATTGGAAACAGCGTGAAAATGTTATCAAACGTAAAGGTATGGTTATCCAAGCAGTTTGATATGAAAGATTGGGAGAAGTTGGACATGTTCTCGGTATCAAGGTCATTCGGGACCGAGATAAGAGAAAGTTGTGCCTATCCCAATCTACATACATAGACACTGTCCTCAAGCGTTTCAACATGAATGATTCAAAGAAAGGGGATTTGCCGTTCCGACATGGAATCGCTCTATATAAGAAGATGTCCCCGAAGACTCCTCAAGAGATAGAGGACATGAAGGCAGTTCTTTATGCATCGGCAGTAGGAAACCTCATGTATGCGATGTTGTGTACGCAACCTAATATCTGTTATGCAGTAGGCATGGTAGCTAGTGTAGCGCCCCATTCGTTTATAAGAATTTCTGGATTCTTATATTATTATTTATTTACTTATATTGAGTATTTGTCTTGTTTTATTTATTTGCCGATTATGATATTAATTGCTCGTCTTATTATTCTGCTTGATATAAAATTTTATGTGGCTAATATATGTTCTTATTATATGTTTATATAATATTTTTGTGAAGTAGAATTATTAGGATTTATTTGTTTCGAAATTTTAAATTGTTTCGGCGATTTTCGGTTTAATCGCGTAAAATGAATTAAATCTACTTTAATCCGTTTTCGAGCCATTTCGACTCGAACCTCGAACACATATTATTTTGAACTCTTGTTGAACCATTTTGGTCCAGTTGGACCCTTGTGAAACCGGCCCGAGTGCTAAACCCGGCGCCCCTTTATCATTTTTCCTAATTTTTTCTCCAAGTGTTTTTGGTTCCATTTTGATTTAAATTAATGGTCAAAGGACCAGACCCCTTTGGACCCTAAGGAGCACGTCTCAGCCTTTCCTTGGTGCCTAAATTAAGGTAAGTTTGCTAACCTAAGGACTCTAGCATAGTCATCTATTTAAACCCTAGTCCATCACTCCTCTCCCTCACTTTCACGACGTTATTTCTTTCTTTCTCTCCAAGACAAAGTCTTTCTCTCATCTCTTTCACTCCTATTCACTGCTGGTTTGATCAAAGGGAAGAGGAAATCCCAAATCTCTCCCTTCACCATCACCCTCGTTTCCCGGTCATCGCGCCCCGACAATCGAGCGCCCCCACGTCGCTTCCTTGACCCATTTTCTCGTCTCCCTTCACCATCACATATAACTCGTGGAGATCTCATTGATTTTGGAACATTTTTGTGTCCTTGTGATGCTGGTCTTAACCTTGTGTCATTTGGAGTTGTAGATCATAAGTTATGAATTTTTGAAATTTATGTTGTTGTCCAATAATTCTGGAATTTAGATATGTTGTTTCCCTGATATGTATTGTTCTTGTGTTAAAATTTTATAATTTTTGGAATCCATTTTCTAAGGTAATTGCTTATTTGATTATTTCTACTGAAACTTGTAAAAATCGTGTAAAATTGGTTTTTTGATGAAAATTCATGAAACTTGATTTTATGCTCATTTCATGATGTCATATGTGATGTAAAAATCCCAGGATTATTTGAATTCATTTTGTTAGGTTTTTGTTGAAATCATGAATTCTGCTGAATTTTCAATAACTTTCATAATTTGTGTGTTCAGTGTTTTTACTTGAAAATTTTATATGTTGTTCCCAGCATGCTGAAGTTATTGTATAAAAATTTTAGGTCTTATATCATTCATTAGTTCAGACATTAAATTCGTACTTGTTTTTGCTGAAATCTTGTTTTAATTTTATAAAATCACATGTTTAAGTGATAGGGCTGAAACTTGTGATATACTCAGTGATGTCTATTAAGTGTTCAAATTTTAAATCAAAACTTGTTCATTTGCACGGTCAACAAGAATATGTGGTTTACTTGTCTAATTTCGCAAAAACTAGTTCATTATGTTAAAGTATGAATTTTTATGTCATCTTTCATGAATGTTGCCTCCTATTGATGTTTTATTGTGTTCGTAATTTGGAGTCGAACCGTCGGATGGATTTTGAGATAGCCCGATTAGTACCCTGGTTTCTCGGAGTTGTTCCCGATCCGTTGACCCCAGTTGACCCCTTTGACTTGGTTTGACTTGGTCAACCCTTATTTGATTATTATGTGTCTTTCCCATACTTGGTTTCGAGTTGAGCCAAATGTTCCATAACTCCACGAGAATTTTCCACGAGCCACTTAGTCGACGAGTTTCGGCTAAGTTTGTGTGTTCGTTTGATTGGTTTGTAATCGAGAGGCTATCTTGATTTCGTGTAGGTGTTTTGAGGTGTTGACCTCACCACTTATTCGAGCCTCGTACTTGTGAATTGTCGCTGCAATCAGGTGGGTACATTTGTGTTGTATCCATAATTATCGCACTTATTATTTCGTATAAATGTTTCATTTGAAAATTGTTGTATGCATAATAACCCTAGTCTAAGTGTCTCGTTTGGTAGTGCCTTTGACGAATGCATAAACAGTGAGAGGTCGCCGGCCTGTAGTCGATTTGGAGAGGGGACGCCCCGGTCCGTATGATATTCGTGATGGGGAAAAACAGCTCTATTGTCTCCTGGAAAGGATCCTAGGCCCGTAGTTATATTCAGTGGCGTAAAGACGAGCGGGTGTTGGTCATTGGTCGATGATTTATTCTTTTATATATATGCTTCCGCCGATTGTCGAACCGTTATTAGACTATGATTATTTCCTGCTCTGTTTTGGATACTTCGATATTGTTGGGTTGAACCTTTGAATTATATTTTTAACTCTATGGTGGTTTTGGAACCTAATAAATGTTTGGTTTAATTTTTATAACTGTTAATTATGCATGTGTAGGTTTAATCTGATATGGTTGTATGTTTGTTAAATTATTCTTGGTAGTTAAGTAGCGTCCGTTGAGTTTTAAATTTAATTTGAGATTTTGCGAAAAATAAACTCTGATTTTTATAAATAAATTCGGTAAATCCTTTAAAATAAAACGGGGCGTTACAGTTTGGTACCAGAGCTAGTCTGCGTTTCTGTAGACTATCTCTAGTGTTAGTGTATTCAATGACCATTCGACCACTCGCTTTCGTCTCGCCGCGCCAGCTCAAGGTATGAGTTTTATTGTTTGATTTATTCTATTTGGGGCTTTGGAAATCTATCCACCTTTGATTAATTTGAACTCTAGTGTTTCCTGGCGAACTCTAGACTTCCCTTTGTTATTATTGTGCTAAATTTTCTGGCCTATTTAATGTAGAATTATGGCCACCCGTAACACTCGCAACAACAGGCAGTCGTCCCCGCCTCCATCCCCACCTCACCAGCAGGCCCCTCCGAACATGGACTTCTCACGACTCTTAGTCCAGTTTCAGGGCATGCACGCACCCACCTTTTCGGGGAATGAAATCCCCACCGCGGTGCTTGAATGGATGAAGGAACTCGATAAAATTTTTGTTGTACTCCATCTCCAGGATAGACAGTGCGTATCTCTCGCCGCTTTCCGGATGAAGGCGGATGCATCTGACTGGTGGATTGACCACTGGGCTCGGAGGCCAGAGGCTAAGCTTAACGCTCTCACCTGGGATCAAATGAAGGTGATGGTCCGAGGCAAGTTCCTCCCGCAGAGCTTTTGTGACCGGATGGAGCATGACTTCTATCATCTGCAGCAGGGCAACTCGAGCGTAGATGAGTACATACGCACTTTCACCAAGATGAGCATCTTTGCCGGCGACACTGTGAAGACTGATGAGAAGAAGGCCCGTAAATTTCTGAAGGGGCTGAACCAGAGGATCTGTGAGCTGGTTGGGAGTCACGGTCTGATGTCCTATGCCGATACTGTGAGTCGGGCACAGGAAGTGGAGAGCTGTCTCATTCCGATAGCTCCAGTTCCCTTGTACTATCATGTTGCAGGCTGTCCAGGATGTACCCCCAGTTATTCGCCGCTATCCTATCAGCTGTCGCTCTACCCTCAGACAACATATCAATATCCTGTTCCGTATCCTACCGCTCCCCCATCCTCTAGCTCTGGCAAGAAGAAGAATGATCATCATGTTAGATATGCTGTAAAAGCTTGGCTTTCAGATATGAACAATTCCATTTTGATCTGGCAATCATGTTTCGGTCAATGTACATATGCTTGCAGTCTATTTATTTATGTAATCATACTCCTTGTCTTACATTGAGATAGTGTGGTTCGTGGTGTCTCGAACAGAAAGGTCACCTATCGGTTCCTTGTACGACTAAATTATTTGTTCACAGTCTAGACTGGCAGTGAGACCTCACTTGGAAAAAGACTGTAGTGTATTCTTGATTCAATTGATCTTTGACTGGAGAACTACACTAGTACTTATGTTAAGTATTGAACAGGACCGTGGAAGGCTAAGATTATGAGACTCACTAATCGTTGTTGTAATCTCGACCTTCAGTTATTGATGCATTCTCTAAAGCTGAGGATGTTTATATGACGCGCTATTATAAATTATTTACGGTCACTATGTTCCAGTGCGCTGGATTGATGACGTCCCCGAGATGAGCTCAGGAAGGAATATTATTTCAAGCCCTGCAGGTGGATGTGTATCCGACATAATGATTAAAGATCTGAGTGGTACTAGTTTCAGAAATGAATAAGAAGTTGATTAATTATTTTGTCAGTAATTTAATTAATCAACGGACGTTATATCTTTAACATAGGGAGGTAAATCGATCAATAAGATTAATAAATATTAGTCGAGTGGAGGTTTGATTTAATTGATTAAATTGGAGCCAAATGGGGAGAGCAATAATAATATTCTAGTGGGATATATTATTATTTAATTTTATTATGCTTTTAGGAATTAATTTTATTCCTTATTTAATATTCCATGAGATAGGGAATATTCCTTCTAGAATATTACCTAGGGTTAGGAGACTTGAGAGTCTTCTAGAAGGTGATGTTAGGAGAAACGAATCATGACCTAGTTGGGATTAATAAGGGGAGTAGAATTAGGATTCCTTGGCCTAATGGGATAAGCCCATATTTGACACCTTCTTAAGGTCCCTAATGGAGCCTATAAATACACCATGTCCCAACCTCTTGTCTTGTACATGTGAGTCACGATTTTAAGGTTCCTATAAGGAAGAGAAAAATCGAGATTTATACACAATAGAGAGTTAGAGAGTTTCGATTAATCACTCCACCAAGATTAGTCGAAGTAGGTGTTTTAGGTAATCCATTAGAAGATTTTAAGGTGATATTTATCAAACCTTGAAGATCCAAATACTCTGGCCACTACTCGCCGCCGACATACCTCGCTCAACCAGGACTCCTCGCTCGACTAGGACTACTCGCCCGACCAGGACTCCTCGATCGACCAGGACTCATCGCGCCCCAGGAAACGTGCTGCATACGATCGGCATGACACAGACCTTGCTCGCCTAGTCCTCACAGGCATAGGAAAGTCGTAGCGCGCGACCCGAACGCACCCGCTATTCCTCGCCTGATCAGGACTCCTCGCGCATATAGGAGACATCCCGAGCACGTACCCGCGTGAGCCCAAACGCCGCACGCCTAGTCCTTCCAGGCATAGAAAAGTTGACACGCACGCGCATCTGTCCGCAACCCGAACCGCCGCAATCCGAACCCGACCAACTTGATCCGGTGATCCGTTCGTGATTCAACACTCGACTAGAGTCGGCAAAGGCTAAACCCTTCAACCGATTGGGTTGTGGTAGACAGACGATCTCCATCAACGGAAATCAGAAACGACTCAGAGTCGGCAAAAAATTTTAAACCGTAAGTTTGTAAGACTAAATTATTTGTTCACAGTCTAGACTGGCAGTGAGACCCCACTTGGAAAAAGACTGTAGTGTATTCTTGATTCAGTTGATCTTTGACTGGAGAACTACACTAGTACTTATGTCAAGTATTGAACAGGACCGTGGAAGGCTAAGATTATGAGACTCACTGATCGTTGTTGTAATCTCCACCTTTAGTTATTGATGCGTTCTCTAAAGCTCTAAGATAATATAAAATAGGTGTGTATATTCATTACTTGTTTATTTGATTTACCAAGAGTGATTTCTATTCTGTTAGGATGACGTACTCGGTACTTTATATGACGCGCTATTATAAATTATTTACGGTCACTATGTTCCAGTGCGCTGGATTGATGACGTCCCCGAGATGAGCTCAGGAAGGAATATTATGTCAAACCCTGCAGGCGGATGTGTATCCGACATAGCGATTAAAGATCTGAGTGGTACTAGTTTCGGAAATGAATAAGAAGTTGATTAATTATTTTGTCAGTAATTTAATTAATCAACAGACATTATATCTTAAACATAAGGAGGTAAATTGATCAATAAGATTAATAAATATTAATTGAGTGGAGGTTTGATTTAATTGATTAATTTGGAGTCAAATGGGGAGAGCAATAATAATATTCTATTGGGATATATTATTATTTAATTTTATTAGGATTTTAGAACTTAATTTTATTCCTTATTTAATATTTCATGAGATAGGGAATATTCCTTCTAGAATATTACCTAGAGTTAGGAGACTTGAGAGTCTTCTAGAAGGTGATGTTAGGAGAAAGGAATCATGACCTAGTTGGGATTAATAAGTGGAGTAGAATTAGGATTCCTTGTCCTAATGGGATAAGCCCACTTAAGGTCCCTAATGGAGCCTATAAATACACCATGTCCCAACCTCTTGTCTTGTACATGTGAGTCACGATTTTAAGGTTCCTATAAGGAAGAGAAAAATCGAGATTTATACACAATAGAGAGTTAAGGAGTTTCGATTAATCGCTCCACCAAGATTAAAAGTAGATTTTTAGGTAATCCATTAGAAGATTTTAAGGTGATATTTATCAAACCTTGAAGATCCAAATACTCTGGCCACTACTCGCCGCCGACAAACCTCGCTCAACCAGGACTCCTCGCTCAACCACGACTCCTCGCTCGACTAGGACTACTCGCCCGACTAGGACTCCTCGATCGACCAGGACTCCTCGCGCCCCACGAAACGTGCCGCATACGATCAGCATGACACAGACCCTGCTCACCTAGTCCTCACAGGCATAAGAAAGCCGTAGCGCGCGACCCGCACGCCCCTGCTATTCCTCGCCTGATCAGGACTCCTCGCGCATATAGGAGACATCCCGAGCACGTACCCGCGTGAGCCCAGACGCCGCACGTCCAGTCCTTCCAGGCATAGGAAAGTTGATACGCACGCGCATCTGTCCGCAACCCGAACCACCGCAATCCGAACCCGACCAACTTGATCCGGTGATCCGTTCGTGATTCAACACTCGACTAGAGTCGACAAAAGCCAAACCCTTCAACCGATTGGGTTATGGTAGACAGACGATCTCCATCAACGGAAATCAGAAACGACTCAGAGTCGGCAAAAAATTTTAAACCGTAAGTCCTAATCCTAACTATAGATTCCGTTGCGTTAGCATTTATTATTCAATAGATTTGAATGTGCACATTGTCGACGTTCCTAATAGAACCCAATACATCAGAACCGCAAGAAGGGCAACCGCCCTAACGATGGGCCGAGCCAGCCTCAGCAGCAGCTTGTGGCACAAAATACTTAGCCTATCCGCCAGTTTCCAACAAGACCACCACCATGTGGAGCATGCGAGCGAGTCCACGAGGCCAACATGTGTTGAGCTGTCGATATAACTTGCTACAACTGCCAGAGGAAGTGTCATTACTCCCATCACTGGCAGAACCTCGGAGGCCGGATCAGCATCAGTAGCCCAGACAGCCCCCACCTTACCAGCAGAGGACAGGAGGCCAGGCCCGTGTCTACACTATCACCCACGACGAGGCAGCCAACAACGCGTACCATGTCCGGAATGCTTTTGATATCCAATATGCCTATTTTTTTTGCATTATGTGACATTGGAGCAACCCATTCATTTATCTCTTCCCGATGTCTTGAGGCCCTATCTGTTATAAATGTGTGCAAAGTCGATGCGTAGGTTAACTTGAGAATACCTTAGCCTCGAGATAGACGGCGGTTAATTTTCTTTCATGATCTATTTTAGCTTTGAACTAAAGTGGCGTACGTGAGAATCATCGCATACCTGATCGGGAGGAGCCTCGACACCTTGCTAGGGATGTTTTATTATAGGAGGATCTTTAAGGAGGGTAGTCGAGCTTGATTTAAGCATATCGTGAGGTGCAGAGCCGTCATCATTTTTGAATTGTGTTCATCGTAAATCTTTGAAAACTCTCGCTCTTTTTCCTTCTGAGTTTCGAGAGTGATGCTTTGTATTTTATAGACTTTTTCAATCCTTTGAAAACTCTTGTTTTTGGTTCATTTGGAGTTTTCATTTCAAGATTTGCAACCTTATGTATTGATTAAGACGAGTACTTTCATTTTTCTGCTTGTCTTAAATCGTTCTTTCGATTGTGGTGATGCCATTCTGTCTGGGTACTCCATTCATACCTGGATCGGTTTGTCATGGTTTTTATCATTGATGACCTATGTTCGAGAAGCGATCGAGATGAATCAACCGAGAAGCGAAGAAGGATGGTTAGCCGCCATCAAGGAGTAGAACATGTTCAATCAACTGAGAATGGTTGGGGCTTTTTCGAAGATCGATTCGAGACGTAGCTACCACCAACGTAAGATAAAATAAGGTCCGACGGACCCGAGGAGGCTTTGTGATGAGATCCAGAAACATGAAAATCTTAGTAGCGTAGAAATTGAGCTCGTTTAGGACTGCCGGCATGTTTAGCTACCGTCGAAAGAGCTGACGTGACAGCCGACACTGTTAGTCGGAAGAGTCATGCGAGCTGATCATTTTCATTGTTCGGCAATGACCGCTGTGTTGGGATTATTCCTAGCTGAGGATGCCGATATTCAATTTCTTTAGGAAATTCCTCCGTATCTCTAATGTTTGATATCCACTTAAAATAGTATGGATTGAGAAAGGGGTGGTGAACCTGGAACTCGATTATTATGTCTTATGATGATTTGAAAGCCCTGAACCTTTCGAGTTTGTTAATACCTAAATGCTGGGGGAAATTGTCTTTGTTGAACCATAATGTTTGTCATTTTGAAAGTTCTGTGAAAACTTTTCTTTTCTGGTTACCTCAGATAGTGCGAAGCTTGAATTAGAGAAATTCTTTTTTGTACCTCGAACCGAATGCCGACACTGACTGGGTGTAGCCACGCGAAGTGGTGGTCGGGCACGCAAGCCCGTGTTGAGAGACGTGAGGTACTGTAGGGCCGATCGTTAACTCGCACGAGAGCTGCAACCACCATCATCGAACGCAGGAACTCCCCAAGCCAGTGTGTGCGGCCGAACTTTGACCTTGCAATTGGTCTCCGAACAGATGTACGCACACGTCCTAGCACCCCGCTTATGCAGTGCCAGTGTGTGTGACATCTCTCGGGTGACAGTGTAGTTAACCCCGAGCTGACTATGTCCTTTTAGATCGTTAGTATGGGATTATCGAGCATTCCTATTTGAGAGACCCTTTCTGCGATAGGAGATTGTTTCCGAATATCTAATCGATACTTCCTAAACCGCATACAAGTTGTTACTCGTATCGGCAAGGAATGAGGCTTTGTCATTGGTATCGGACAGAACTGTGTGTTCTGAAGGTATTAGTGTCGAGGATATAGTGTTATTGATGATTGTTAGCCGATTCGTATGGGGTTCCGCGGTGGCCCGTCTGATATGGACGCACAGAACACATTGAGATCGTTGGAAAGTTGTCAGCGTGACCCGGGCACGAGACTGAACTTGGCACCGCGTAGTAAATCCAGATAGTTGGGCGTTTGGGACATACTGTCGAGGCCCTGAGACACTGGTTGGAGTCTGGTGTACTCGATAGGTATGTCTTGTGGAATTTCCTACCATGGGAAGGTACGATTATAGCGATGGCTAATGAGCGACGATCTCGATGGTACTGTACGAGGTTCTGAGTACGGAAAGTGGTGTTGTACACCTCGGATTCTCGAAAGAGAGGAAGTCTCAGCCACATTTTGTCAGTCCTTTTGCAATTCTCGACCGAGTCGGCGACTTAGCATGACGGTTAACCCCATCACCAGAGCTTGCAGGAGTGCACGACATGTTCAGTGCCTCGTGAAGAGGGGACATGTGCATGACTCTGGGGCACGTGACGAACTTTGTGTTGGGATCTGTGAGGATCTCGTTGTGTACATGTTACGAATTCAATAGCAAACGTAAACCTATGCGCAGCGGATCTAAAGGTTTGACGTAGAAAACTTACGGCTTAAAATTTATGTAGAACTGGTTGACCACGAAATGTTGACCGCAAATGATTGACCGCAAATCACGTCTTGGGTTGCACGAACAAGATCAGATCAAAACTGGATCAAATGGATGCAAACAGATCAAAACGAAACTTGCAGTCTGGGAGCTTCCGATGGCGCGTGCGGGCGCGTGCAGTGTCGGATTATGGAGATCTCAGCAGTGATGTAAAGCTCTCGTCGAGACGGTCGTCTGGGTATGTTGTGCGTCGCAATCGGACCACCGGTTAGTTCTGTAGGATAAAATATATGTCGTCTCGGTTTACCTACAGATCTTCTACTGTATTCTCAATACACCCTTCTTCAACTTGTACCAGTGGAGCAACAAGAAGAAGATAAAGCTCGAATGAGACATAGAGAGAGAGAGAGAGAGAGAGAGGCGTGTGAGGCGTGTATCTCGTGTGAATGAGATTTTTATTCTCTTCTCATGAGCTTAATGATGTATATATAGAGCTACAGTAGGGACCCTTAGGAGATTAGGAAAATGGCTCCTTAATTAATTAGACTAACTATGGGCTAAGCCCACTCCTCTAATTAATTAAATAATATTAATGGGCCACCAACATTATATTATTGCACTCCATTTTCCTAGCCCAAATAACATTTGAGACTCCAATAAAAATTACTCGATTTACCTCCCCACGTTTAAGATATAATGTCCATTAATTAATTCGATTACTGACAATCAAGAATTAATTAATTTATTATTATTTCACCGAAGCTAGCGCTCGTTCATCACATTCTTATTATGCCGGAACTTAATCCACCTGCAGGGTTTAGCATAGCAATCCTTCATGAACTTATTCCGGGGACATCATCAAACTAACGCACATGGTGACCGTAAATATCCTAACTGCACATCCTATATATAATAATATTACCCAAAACAGTAGGAATATTAATCCAGCGAACTGAACCTCATCCATGTGAATCAAAGTAATATATCTTATATATATCTGCCTGTTTAATATCTTTCGGGTTAAGAGAACGCAGTAACTAACCGAGGTCTAGTTCATTTACCATGATCAGTATAAAATGAACTTCTCCTCTCTGGGATCCTGTTCAATACATAAATGTACTAGTGCAACCAATCAGTCAAGAAAAACTGTACCGTTGACACTACAACCGTTCGGATGGGGTGTTCTTGTCCATCTAGGTTGTGAACAACTATTCTTGTTCTCAAGTGACTGATAGAGTGATCTTCGGTTCGCCCGATGACGACCCACTCCATCTAAGTGCAGAACAATAGACGTAGAACTTGTTTAATCTAACACGATTCTCATTCATAAAGGGCAAATGTGTAATAACATGCAAAGCCAAGCTTTCAGTATATAACACCAACAATCTCCCACTTATACTTAAGGCTTTCGCTTTTACAATATAGTCCTATCAATCCGTTATTCTAAAAGACCTATGTCGATCCTATTGCCATGCTCATGACTCCCATTCCTTCCACGTGTTTGACGAAGACCTTCCCCGGCAAACTCTTCGTGAAAGGATCAGCTAGGTTGTCTTCTAATGCATTCTTGGCAACATCAATGACTCCTCTACCAACGATATCCCGAATCAGTGGGTATTTCCGCTCTATGAGTTTGCTTGCCCTGTGGGCTCGAGGTTCTTTTGAGTCTGCTACTGCTCCAGTGTTATCACAGTACACGGTGATACCACGTGGCAAACTCGGTATAATCTCTAAGTCCACTACAAAGTTCTTGAGCCAAACTGCCTCTTTCGCTGCCTCTGAGGCTGCTAAGTACTCGGCTTCCATGGTGGAGTCTGCCACGCATTTCTACTTAGCACTACTCCATGAAATGCCTCCACTTCCCAAGGTAAACACATAACCTGAGGTTGACTTACTTTCATCCCTATCTGACTGGAAATTGGAATCACTGTAACCCAGAGGTAACAAGCTGTCTGCACGGTAAACTAACATGTACTCCTTAGTCCTTCTTAGGTACTTGAGTATATGCTTCACCGCAGACCAATGTTCCCATCCCAGATTACTTTGATATCTAGCTACCATACCAACGGCGTAGCTAATATCCGGCCTAGTGCACAACATTGCATACATGAGACTTCCTACTGCCGAAGCATAAGGAACTGTCTTCATCTCCTCTATCTCCTTAGACGTCTTAGGAGACATCTCCTTAGATAGAGGTATTCCATGTCTGAAAGGTAACATACCTTTCTTGGAATCCTGCATGTTGAATCTGGCCAAGACAGTATCTATGTATGAAGACTGGGATAAGCACAACATTCTCTTCTTACGGTCTCTAATGAGCCTGATACCAAGAATGTGTCCTCCTTCACCTAAGTCCTTCATATCAAACTGCTTAGACAACCACACCTTTACGTCTGACAACTTCTTTTTACTATTTCTAATAAGCAGTATGTCATCTACGTAAAGCACAAGAAACACCACCAGGCTCCCACTGATTTTCTTGTAAACACAGTGCTCATCCGGACATTGAGTGAACCCGTACGACTGGATCACCTCATCAAAACGGATGTTCCAAGATCTCGAAGCTTGTTTCAGTCCATAAATAGACCGATTAAGCTTACACACTATATGCTCACGACCTTCAGCAATGAATCCCTCTAGTTGCTGCATATAGATGTCTTCCTGCAGGTTCCCATTAAGGAAAGTTGTCTTGACATCTATTTGCCAGACCTCATAGTCCATATGAGCAGCTACAACCAAGAGAATTCGAATGGACTTAAGCATAGCTACTGGCGAAAAGGTCTCATCATAATTAATACCCTCGATCTAGGTATAACCTTTCGCAACAAGCTTAGCCTTGAATGTTTGCACCTTTCCATCCGATCCTCTCTTTCTCTTATAGATCCACTTACATCCAATGGGTCGTACCCCATCGGGTGGTTCTACAAGATCCCAGACCTGATTGGAGTCCATTGACCCCATTTCAGCTTTCATTGCAACATTCCATGAATCTGCATCTTTATCCTGGAGTGCCTCATCGTAAGTTCTTAGGTCCGATTCTAGGCCTTCTGGAAGTGAGTCCGATGACTCTCCAAGACCTATCCATCAGTCGGATAAATGAGAAACCCTCCCACTGCGACGAGGCACTGTCTGCACTGATACACTCTCAGTGTGCCATGTTGCAGTATTATGTGATGTATCTACTCGCGCACTCGGTGGGGAACCATCAACTTCAACCCTTAACTCCTCTAAGACTAATCTACTTACGAGATTAGGATTCATAATATAATCTTCTTCCAAGAATCTAGCGTTCATCGAAGCGATCACCTTCTGATCCCCGGGACTATAAAATAATCCACCTTTTCGTTTCCTTGGGATAGCCTACGAAAACTCGTGCTTCCGAACGTTTTTCCAATTTGCCAGGTGATATGGGATATTATATAGCTGAAGAATAGACCGATTTGCAGCATCGATCGAGCAACCTCGAAGTGGAGAAAGCCAGATTGGTAGAAGGATGATCGACCAAAAGGAAGGAGATCGAGCAGAATAGCAGAACTGGTTGAGGATTGACCAAAAGGAAGGAGATCGAGCAGAATAGCATAGTTGGTCGAGGATCGACCAAAAAGGAGGAGATCGAGCACTCAACAGGTGAAGAGCAGTCTAGAGCGTGGCTTGAACGCGTGAGGGCGCGTGGATGGCGTTAGGAGATCCCAACGGCCTACGTAGAGGAATAATCTCCCTCAGCTCAGAGAGACACGTGGCGAGAATATATTGGTGCAGAGTGATAGTGGCGAAAGCCACCTCTGACAATCTCTGACACACGCACACTATGTGTGTACGGACGGGCAGGACAGCTCACCAAAAGCCAGGCAATTCCTAGGGCAGGTATCTCACTCCTATATATATGGGAGTGGGTCTTTTCTTGTAGACGACGATTTATCCATTCTTTACTTTGGAAAATGGAACAAACATATACTGACTTAAGCATCGGAGGCTCTTCACCGGAAAACCCCTCCGGTGTGAGAGTTCTGTGCAGGAACGCGGCGTTCTATCGGCGAGGAAGAAGGAGACAAACTGATTTCAAGCCGGTCGGAGTGTTTTGCGTTACCATTTGGCGCCTTCTGTGGGACTTTCGTTCGAAAAGTGGTGTGCTGAGATTTGTGAAGCTCGGTGGCTATGGCAGGCGGAATTCCTAGGAGAGATTTGCAAGCATCGTTCGACGATGCGTGGACGATGACGAGACCGTTTGGAGAAGGCCCTCCTCCGAGCTTCTCCGGACCCTTGCGTACACCGGTGACTCCGATGCCCGTTCCCCAAGGTGTAGGAGTCACGCTGGTGCAACCAGAGGCTGACGTAGGCTCAAGCCGGGCCCAAGAGATTCGTACAACTCAAGGAGCGACGACCCCAACGCCTCTGCAACCAGATCTGGCCGTGACGCTGCAGCAAGGAGCGGCGGTGTAAGGAGCAATACCGCCGCCAGTGGAGTAGCCGCGCCCCGGCCAGCAGGTGGTGATAATCTGGCAGGAGATGCAGCAAATGGTGGCGAACGCGGCGGCACAAGCGGTTCAGCAGGTCACTCAAAGCCTTTCGCGAGTGGCTGCTGGACCAACGATGGTGGATGAGGACGTGTCTAGCTATGGAGGAGATGGAGCCCCGCGAGATCGTGAGGTGGAGAGGCTCGCGGAGCAAGTGAGGCAGATGCAGGCTAAGATGGATGGCCGACCTGAAAGGCGTGCTCGAGGATATCTGTTCTCGACGGATATATTGGCTGCACCACTACCTGCGAATTTTAGAGACATGAGTTTGATGTTCGACGGGACCACTGACCCGTCGAGGCATGTAAAGGCGTTTGAGAATCTGGCTGTGTTACATGGTTATTCTGATTCTGTTAGCTGCAGGGCATTCTTGTCGACCTTGAGGGGAGGTGCGCTCGATTGGTTTCAGCAGCTCCCTCATGGATCGATCAAGGACTTTGACGATTTCGCGGAAAAGCTGATGACCCAGTATGCGAGTGCGGTGGCACAGGAGAAAACGTATTTGACGTTGATGGCCATGAGACAAGGGGAGAAAGAATCGTTGCGCAAGTATGTTGCGCAATACAATCAAACTTGTTTGGAGATCCCCACGGCCTCGGATGAGGTGAAGGCTGGGGGGTTGATACGGAGTTTGCGAGCAGGGCCCTGTCGAACATCTTTAGCCAAAACCCCTGCTCGTACGTATGATGATGTGCTGAAAAGGTGTAAGAAATATATTAATCTGGAAGAGACAGAGGCGGAGTTCGCTAAGAGGAGTTAGCTAGGCCGGAGCCGAAGAAAGGAAGGACGAGCTCACCTCGAAAGGTGTCACCAGGTAGGAAATCGCCCAGGAGAGAGGGGCGCGGCAGGGTTGATCCATGGCGAGAGGACCGGTGGAAAGACCGACTAGTGTTTGGAGGGAAGCGGTTCCATAACTTTACGCCCCTTAATGGAAAGATGGGGGAGGTGCTAGTGGCTATTGAGAAGAAGATCGAGAATAAGGACGTGACGTGGCCGAAGTCGAGGCGTGAGGGCCCAACGCAACCTAGGTCAGAGAAGTATTGTCGTTTCATAAAGATTATGGGCATACAACGGAGAAGTGCAGACACTTCAAGGATGAGATCGAGCGCCTAATTAGGGCAGGATATCTTAAGGAGTTTGTATATGAAGACAAGGTGAAGAGGAAGGGCAAAGGAAAGTGTCGGGAGGATCCTGTAGAGCGGAGTGATCTAGATGATGATGATGAGGAGGATGATCCTCGAGGAGGGAGAGATGATCGAGGAGGCAAAAGGAGACGAGGGAGTCGAGATCGAGGACAGGAGGATCAGGGCCCAGTAAAGAGAGGGATGATCTATATGATTTCGGGGGGCCCGACTGATGGGGACTCGAACAATGCAAGAAAAGGCCATGTTCGAGCGGTGAAAAGAAAGAGAGAGGAGGTGGGGATCACTGCTCGAATGCCGGTGATAAGTTTCCAAGCGGAGGATGCAGAGGGAGTAGTGCTGCCCCACAATGATGCGTTAGTGATAACGGCGGAGGTGGCCGATTTTGATGTGAAGAGGGTGTTCATCGACACCGGGAGCTCGGTGGACGTAATGTTTTATGATTTTTTTGTGCAGATAAATAAGGAGCTCAACCTCAACTTGAAGCCGGTGGCAACTGCCCTGTATGGATTCAATGGAGGCGAGGTGATGCCAATGGGAGAGGTGAGTCTATCTGTGGCGTTGGGGCAAGGAGCAACGAGGAAGGTGAGAATGGTGAGGTTTGTGGTCGTTGGAGCAGAGTCATCATATAACATTATCATGGGAAGGACCAGTTTGAATGCATTCCAGGCGGTCGTGTCGACGTACCACATGACAATCAAATATCCGGTGGGGGAAAGCGTTGGTGAGGTCGCGGGAGATCAGCTTACCTCGAGAAGTTGCTATCAAACCACGGTGAGCAACAATAAGCAGCTCTCGAGGAAGCAAGCGAAGCCTGAAGAGGGAGTGCTGAACCGACCTGGGGGCTCGAGGTCGAGAGAAGAGACGGAGAGAACAAATAAGAGGAAGGAGAAGGTGGAGATGCAACTAGGAGGGGAGATCGGGGAGGTTCAGATGGTAGAAGGTTGCGAGGAGAGGAAGTTTCGGATAGGAAAAGAGATCGAGGAGCCCATAAGGTCGAAATTGATTGGATTGATCAGGGAGTTCGCGGATGTTTTCGCGTATACGACTGAGGAGTTGACAGGGATAAAAGCGGAGGTGATCGAACATCGTTTGAATATTGACCTAACGGTGAGGCCGGTGAAGCAAAAGAAGAGACACCATGGCGCGGAAATGGACAAGGTGATCGAGCATGAGGTTGAGAAGTTGTTGAAGGCGGGCCATGTTAAGGAGATCCAGTTTCCCGAGTAGTTGTCGAACACGGTGATGGTGTCTAAGTCTGGAGGGAAGTGGAGGATGTGTATTGATTTTCGTGACTGAAACAAGGCGTGTCCGAAAGATTTGTATCCACTGCCCAGGATCGACCAGCTGGTCAATTCCACAGCAGGTTGTGAACTGCTCAGCCTTATGGATGCATCCCAGGGGTATCACCAAATCCCTTTGGCCCAGGAGGATAGGAAGAGGGTGAGCTTTGTTACGAGCAGAGGCACTTATTGTTATGTGGTGATGCCTATTGGTTTGAAGAACGCGGGTGCAACGTATCAGCGGTTGGTCGATAAAATCTTCAAGGAACAGCTCGGGAGGAATATGGAGGTGTATGTGGATGATATGCTAGTGAAGAGTAAGGTGGAGGCCGATCATGTGAATGACTTGAAGGAAACGTTCTTGACTTTGAGAAGATATGGCATGAAACTGAATCCTGCTAAGTGTTCTTTTGGGGTGAAGTCGGGAAAGTTCCTGGGTATATGGTGATGAAGAGGGGAATCGAGGTCAATCCAGAGAAAGTGAGAGCGGTGATCGAGATGAAACAACCCACAAAAGTGAAGGAGTTGCAGATCTTGACGGGCAGGATTCCGGGCTTGAGCCGTTTCATATCTAAGGTGGCGGAGAAGAGTGGTCCTTTGTTTGGAACGCTGAGAAAAAGTTCAAGGTTCCAGTGGACGGAGGAGGCTCAGAGAGCATTCGAGGAGTTACAAAAGGTGTTAGCCAATTTGCCTCTATTGGCTAAACCGATTCCAGGGGAGGACTTGGTGCTATACATATCGATCGGAGAAATGGCGGTGAGCTCGGTTTTGTTGAGGGAGGAAGGTACAGTACAATTTCCAATCTATTACGTAAGCAAGGTAATGCAAGGGGCGGAAAGGAGATATTCGGAGATCGAGAAGTGTGCTTTAGCAGTGGTGGTGATGGTGAGGAAGTTGCGGCCGTACTTTTTGGGCCATAGGGTGAAGGTGAGAACGAACATGCCATTGGGAGAAACTTTAGGTCGACCTTCTGTATCGGGTGGACTAGTCAAATGGTCTTTTGAGTTGAGCGAATACACGATAGCATACGAGCCAAGAAGAGCGATAAAGGCGCAAGCGTTGGCTGATTTCATACAGAAGGGTACGAAGGTAGAGGAGGAGATAGAAGGTGTTTGGCAAATGTTTGTTGATGGATCAGTGTCGAGAGCTGGAGGAGGTTTAGGCATTGTTTTAATTTCGCCCAAAGGAGATAATTTGGAGTTCGCAGTCAAAGTCAGGTACAAGGTGTCGAACAATGAGGCCGAGTACGAGGCGGTTATTAAGGGGATGCAGTTGGCTATGGCAGGTGGAGCTCGGAGAGTGCATGTATACTTCGATTCCCAATTGGTGGTGGGCCAGTTTCAGGAGGATTTTGAGGTAAAAGGAGGAGAGAATGCAAAGGTACGTTGAAGAGATGAAGAGATCGCGCGCAGAGTTTAGCTCAATCGAACTAGTGCAAATACCTCGTGGGGAGAATGGTCGAGCAGACCTGCTATCCAAAATCGCGCAGAATCTGGTCGACTGTAAGAGCAGAAGTGTCACTTTGCTGCACATGGAGAGGAGTGCGGTCGAGTATGAGGTGACGGAGATAGAAGAGGTCGACGATTGGAGAACCTTGATACTGAAGGAGTTGAGAGAAGGAGGAGTGAGGGTGCTAAGGAGGTTTTTCGAGCACAATGGGGTGTTGTATAAGAGGTCGTATGCTGGAACTCACCTGAGATGTGTGACGCGAGAAGAGTGTCGATACGTGTTGAGGGAGACCCACGAGGGATGTTGCAGCGATCATAGTAAGGCGGGGTCTTTGGTGGCGAAGATATTACGAGCAGGATATTTCTGGCCGACCATGAAGGAGGATGCGAAGGTGATGGTGAGGAAATGCTTGCAGTGCCAGAAGCATGGCCCACTCATTCATCAGCCGGCGGAGACGATGACAACGATGAGTGCCCTATCCCATTTGCGCAGTGGGGTGTCGATCTGGTGGGGCAGATGCCGCAAGGAACTGAGCAAAGAAAATTTTTGATCGTGGCAGTGGACTATTTCACGGAGTGGGTGGAGGCCGAGCCGCTGGCGAAAATCACGGAGGAAAAAGTCATACAATTTTTATATAACAATATTTGCTGCAGGTTTGGCGTCCCAAAGGTGTTGGTGTCCGACAATGGGACTCAATTCAATGGCAAGCGGATCCGAGCATGGTGCGAAGACATGAAGATCGAGCAACATTTCGCGTCAGTTGCTCATCCGCAAGCCAATGGACAAGTCAAGGTGACCAACAGGATCATATTGAATGTCCTGAAAACAAGGTTGGAGAAGGCGTCGGGCGCATGGGTTGACGAACTCACTTCAGTACTTTGGGCGTATAGAACAACGCCAAGGTCGACCACGGGAGAAACACCATTCAGCCTGGTTTATGGCATGGAGGCACTCCTTCCGATCGAGAGTGAGGTCCAGTCGCAAAGATCGAGCACATACAATCCTGAACAAAATGAGAACTTGATGATGGCAGCCCTGGATACGATTGAAGAACTTCGGGAACAAGCCTCGATCAGAGTTGAGGCATACAAGCAGAGGATGCGGGCAGCACATGACCGGAAGGTGAAAGTGAGGAGATTCCAGGTGGGCGACCTGGTTTGGAAAAGGGTGGATGTGTTAAAACACGTGGGCAAGCTCGAGCCCAACTGGGAAGGACCATACTTGATCGAGAAGGTTCACGCGGGAGGAGCATATTCACTCAAGGATGCTGAAGGAAGATCATTACCCAGGTCATGGAATGTGTCTAACTTGAAGAAATACTATGTCTAAAATTTTTCATTTCCCTTCCTATTTCGCTTATTGAAAACTTTCCACAACAATGATGTATTGAAATCCTTTATTTGAATTAATGAAATTTCTGTTTCGATTTTCAACACTTTGTCTAATAGATTGCTTTAATCTTATTGTGCATATGTGGTGGCCTATGTCGAATTATTAGTTGAAGAAAAAATCCATCATGATTAAGGCCGAAAGGCTCGATGGTCGCATGTAACGACCGCCCCTTTTCAAGGTGGACATGTGTTCGAAGACGAAAAATCCATCATGATTAAGGCCGAGAGGCTGGATGGTCGCATGTAACGACCACCCCTTTGAGGGTGGACATGTGCTCAAAGACAAAATATCCATCATGATTAAGGCCGAGAGGCTGGATTGTCGCATGTAACGACCACCCCTTTGAGGGTGGACATGTGCTCGAAGACAAAAAATCCATCATGATTAAGGCCGAGAGGCTGGATGGTCGCATGTAACGACCACCCCTATGAGGGTGGATATGTGCTCGAAGACAAAAAATGCATCATGATTAAGGCCGAATGGCTGGATGGTCGCATGTAACGACCACCCCTTTGAGGGTGGACATGTAATCAAAGACAAAAAATCCATCATGATTAAGGCCGAGAGGCTGGATGATCGCATGTAACGACCACCCCTTTGAGGGTGGACATATGTTCGAAGACAAAAAATCCATCATGATTAAGGCCGAGAGGCTGGATGGTCGCATGTAACGACCACCCCTTTGAGGGTGGACATGTGCTCGAAGACAAAAAATCCATCATGATTAAGGCCGAGAGGCTGGATGGTCGCATGTAACGACCACCCCTTTGAGGGTGGACATGTGCTCAAAGACAAAAAAATCCATCATGATTAAGGCCGAAAGGCTGGATGGTCGCATGTCACGACCACCCTTTTTGAGGGTGGACATGTGCCAGAAGGCATTTAAAGTCATTGGGACTCATTTAATTTATTTGGATTAGTTAAGTGAATGAATGGCGTGACTTAAAAAAAAAATATAAAATAAAAAAAAGAAACCGGTAGAAACGATATCGACGCACAGAGATAACACAGGAGGAATAATGAAAACACCATACACAACGATACATTGATAGGCGAACAACGTGAAATAACGAGAATTCGAAAACTTCAACATGAATGATATTCATTCAACGCAAAAGGAGTACAATGTTCAACCGAAATTAAATTACAATTCTATGAGGCAGCATTCGGATCAGCATTAAAATCGGGGTCATTGGAGGCCTGCTCTGGTGGCGGTTCGAGCTGCTGCTGTACTGGCTCAGTCGGCTGGCTTGAGCCAGAGGTCGACCCAGCTCCATCGGTGGCCTGAGTTTGTCGAGCAAGGGGAGGAATGTAGCCGTCGGGGAGTTTAAAAGTGCTTCAGCAGGTCGTCCTGATCCACGACGAGCTCGAGCAGGCCTGACCACCAGTCGTGGTCCTCGGGCAGGTCGAGGGCAGTTTGATAGCCGATGGGAGCCTTGGACATAGCATCCCATATGGTCTCCATGTCGAACTCCTCAAACCCGTCCTCGGCTACCTGGACCCCGACTTGCTGCATGATGGCCCCAAAGCAATGGGTGCCATAATCTTGCACATCCTTTAGATATTGTGGCGACTGCTTGAAAGCAGCCACCACTTGCTCGCGGTAAGCCTGTAGGAAACATCGACCGGCGGTCGTGTGGAAGACCATTCGCCGGGCCCGAAGGGCAGCCTCGTCAATCAAGGGCTTAGCCCTTTGCTCGAAAGCAACGTTTTCGCGTGCCCGAGCTAACTTCTCCTTCTCGAGCGCAACTTCGAGAGCCTTTTTGGAGGCCAGGAGGGCCTCTTTTTCTGCTTGCTCAGCTGCGTGGGCCTCCTCGAAGGATTTCACGGCCCCCTCGGGCGTTTCATTCTTGGCGGAGAGAGCCTTATTCCGGGCGGCCGACTCCTTCAGCCTCTCGTGAAGAGCATTGGCCTTAACGACCATCTCATCCAGTCGAGTGCCGAGCTGGAGATTACTTCGCTCGAGGGCGGAGATGGACCGACCCGGGCTAGCTAACGTCTGCTCGATCAGCGGTGCGAGCTCGACCATGCCCTACAAGGGCACGTAAGAGAAAGTATTAGAGCACTGACGAGGGGAAGAAATGAAGTAAAACAGATAAACCTAAAATTATAGTAGGTTACCTGAGCCAGCCATCGGGCAATTCGATCACCCCGGTCTCGAAGGGTGCGACCGTCATTGTAACGATCGGTAGGGTGGTCGACGGAGGGAAGAACATCCCTGAGGTAATTCGAGAACCTCGGACCGTCGAACATGGTGATCGAGAGGGAGGTCTCTTCGACACGACGGCGTTTCCCAGCATTCTCATCCCCTCCAGCAAGGGATCACTTACGTTGTCTCTCCTCGAGCATAGCTTTCTCGGGAGAGGCGGGAATATGAATAATTTGAGTGGGCTGGTCGTGCGGAGGAGACCGCGACGGAGGAGATGCTGATTTATCGAGCTGTTCTGGTTGCCCGACTTTTTGGTCAACTGGAGGGTTGGTCGATGATGGCTGCTCGACAGTTATGTCAGGAGGAGGGGAGGTCGAGCGTACAGACTGTGAAGTGGTCGAATCAGCAGGCTTTGAGCCTGATTCCTCGGCAGCCTGTTTCTTCCTCAATGGAACTTTTTGCCTGGGCACGGAAATAGCGGGCATCTCTGCAAAAAAGTTTACGCACAAGTTAAAACCGCAATAAGTACATAATACGTGAGACAGATATAGTGGTGCTCGAGCTTATTCAGCGACAATACACACCTAGGTTGCCTTCGATCCGGATAAGATAAAATGTTTTTTTACTAGGGAGAGGACATGTTTTGTGGGTAAGAAGCCCACAAAAATGCAGGAGCCTCTCATCCTCAAGCAAGGCCTTTGACGCAACGGGCATGTTGTTCAATACCGCAATCCACTGGTCGAAGAGCGCGTTGGTCGAAGGTATCGAGTATTCACGTGGAAGTTCCTTGAGCCAAGGGGACGGCGCCCAAGGAAAAGCGGGTTTGGGCTCGACAAAGGCGAATTTGTCTTTCCACTTGGGGACATTGGAGGGAGTGTCTGAAATGAAATGGACATCGTTGCGGCTCTTGAGGTAGATCCCCTGAGCATGTTTGGAGGGTGTATAGCAGTAATGGAAGAAATATAGGTCGAGCCGGCCTAGACGGATGTGGCAGAGGATGATGAAGACGGTGATAAAACGGATGGCGTTAGGCGGAAGTTGGTTCAAGGGCAGGTCGAACCACTTACAAAGATCGACCAAATCGCGGCTTAAGGGAAAACAGACGCCAAGTTTAAATTGGATCTAAAAGAAAGTGTAGCAGTTTTTGGGACGGTTGTCATAGGTATCTCGGGAGCCGAGAGATACGAAAGCCCAGCTGGTAGGATAGCCAACCTCTTCGGCATCTAGCCAGCCAGCTATAAGGGAGCGATAAGAGGAAGAAGTCTTCCTAGAAGAAGTAGACGCCCTGACCAATTTACCCTTCTTGGGGGAAGAGGTGAAAGGTATAGCAGCAGTCGAAGGTCTCGAAGTGCCCTTCTTAAGGTTAGGGGAAGGGGTAACCCGAGCAAAAACGGAAGATCGAGAGAGGGGAACATTATCTTCGTCCTCCTCAGCAGCGGCTTCGGCAGCATCTAGAGCCTCTTCAGCGGCGTCAGAAGCCCTGAATGCCAGTCGACGACGATTAAAAGGGATGTGGTCAAGAGTATCCCCATCTAATTCGTCGATCAAATGATTAGGTTGGCGAGGAGGAGAGGAGGTTGCACAGCTGGAAGGGGGTAAAACACTGATAGGGGTGGGATTGTAGATCTCTTCGACAGAGCGGGAAGGTGAGTGAGGAATAGGCCGATGAGCGGGGAAGGATGATGTGTTGATCTCATCTTCGACAGAGTGGTGGCTTGGTGCGTAAGAATCAGCAGAATCTGAAAAGCAGAACGAAGAAGTGAGAGCAAGAAAAAAAGAGTTTAGGGTTTTTGAAAGCAAAGAAGGAGGTTTTTTGCCACAAACGAGACGAGAAGGATTTGGGAAAAAGGAGAAACAATAGAGAAAATCGGAAAATTTAACAAAATGAATGCACGCAAATATAAATTGAAGCATAGAAGACTTACTCATGATTGCAGTAGAGAAGTGGTCGCCGGAAATTGCTTGAAAAGATGCCGAGAGCAGAAAGAACAATTTGCAGAGGAAGAAATCAGAGCACAAGGGAGTTCGAAATTGCAAAAGGTGAGAAAAGTCAAGAAATTGGCTAAGTACCGTATTTATAGGAGTACAGATGAATAAAGTGACAAGTTAAGGGAGATGACCGTTAGATAAAAGAAGATCCAACGGTGGGAAAAATTAAAGAGTCACAGATAGCGAAGCGGCACAAATCGCGAGGAGGCGCGATGATTAAAGGAACTGAACGGAAAGGACATATGGCAGGCGGAAATTACGCTAATAATAAAAGGGAATGAAAGACAATTTAAAGCGCATCATAAAATCGATTACGTGGTCGAAGAATGGTGGTGGCCTCGACAAAAGAGATAAGGAGAGGAGATCAGATATAAGCAGGAGATCGAAAGAGTGGTAGAACGAAGAAGACAGTCTGAATTCACTCTTAGATCGAGTCATTTAGACTCGACCAGAGTGGGGGGGACTACATGATATGAGATATTATATAGTTGAGGAATAGACCGATTTGCAGCATCGATCGAGCAACCTCGAAGTGGAGAAAGCCGGATTGGTAGAAGGATGATCGACCAAAAGGAAGGATATCGAGCATAATAGCAGAACTGGTCGAGGATTGACCAAAAGAAAGGAGATCGAGCAGAATAGCAGAGTTGGTCGAGGATCGACCAAAAGGGAGGAGATCGAGCACTCAACAGGTGAAGAGCAGTCTAGAGCGTGGCTTGAACGCGTGAGGGCGCGTGGATGGCGTTAGGAGATCCCAACGGCCTACGTAGAGGAATAATCTCCCTCAGCTCAGAGGGACACGTGGCGAGAATATATTGGTGCAGAGTGATAGTGGCGAAAGCCACCTCTGACAATCTCTGACACACGCACACTATGTGTGTACGGACGGGCAGGACAGCTCACCAAAAGCCAGGCAATTCCTAGGGCAGGTATCTCACTCCTATATATATGGGAGTGGGTCTTTTCTTGTAGACGACGATTTATCCATTCTTTACTTTGGAAAATTGAACAAACATATACTGACTTAAGCATCGGAGGCTCTTCACCGAAAAACCCCTCCGGTGTGAGAGTTCTGTGCAGGAACGCGGTGTTCTATCGACGAGGAAGAAGGAGACAAACTGATTTCAAGCTGGTTGGAGTGTTTTGCGTTACCACCAGGTTCCTGCACTAAAACGTGTGCCGGACTACCCCATACCCGAATATGTGAAAAGCCTGGCTTGCACCCTTTCCACAATTCGTAAGGAGTAGTATCAACTGACTTCGATGGAACCAAGTTCAAAATGTACGATGTTTTTTCCAGTGCCATTCCCCAAAACGAATCTGGTAACCTCGAATAACTCATCATAGACCTAACCATCTCCATAAGAGTCCTACTTCTTCGCTCTGCAACCCCGTTCTGCTGGGGCGTGTCGGGTGCAGTCAGTTGGGATTCAATCCTAGCATCCGATAAGTATGTCCCGAACTCTCCAAAGAGGTATTCGCCACCTTGATCAGAACGAAGTGACTTGATACATTTACCATGAAGCTTTTCCACAACTGCCTGATACTCTTTGAATTTCTCAAAGCATTCGGACTTGCGGTGCAACAGATAAGCGTACCCAAATCTCGAGTAATCATTTATGAAAGACACGTAGTACTCGAAACCTTCTCTAGCCTGGATCGACATAGGACCACACAAATAAGAATGAATCAATCCTAGCACTTCTTGGCTCCTATACCCCTTTGCCGTAAACGGCCTCTTGGCCATCTTGCCTTCCAGGCAGGATTCGCAAGTTGGATAGTGCTTTTCCAATGGACCGAGATGTCCACTGGCCACTAATTTTTGAATCTTCCTAAGGTTGATGTGCCCAAGTCTAAGGTGCTACAGATATGCTTGATTCATCTGCGAAAACTCCTTCCTCTTATTAGATGTAGTTATGACATTATTCATTTCATTATGTTGCACTGTGGGAGAGTTTTTTTGATGTCAAAAATCGGACGATCAACCATCAAATATGAATCGAGTTTCTTGTATATAAATGAAGAATAAGAATGACTAAAAATTATATTTCTTGTGTAATTTGGAGAGTATCACTCTCTCTCTCTCTCTCTCTCTCTCTTGCATTGTGGGGAAGAAGGAAAAAAAATGAGGAGAAGACATCCAACCACCCCTTCTCTCTTCTCATTTGTACATATATATACCCCCCTCTCTTTTGAGTTGTTAGGTATTATCAAAAAAATGAATGGCCTCCCCTTTTTTGCTAAGACCATTTATATTTATATGGTCCTTGTTTACAAGTGGGGGAATAAATAAATAATAATGGTACATCATTATTTAATGTGAGTTATTCATCGTAGGGCCCGCTTATGACTTCTGACGGCTTCGATTGACGTCTATCTGAGGCAGCTTCTGATTTGACGGTATCGAGAACCTGTTTGCATATTTTATTTATTTCGTATTTTCGGCTCCCCGATTATTGGGCCGTCCTTTATAACTTTATTTATCATTTATTTAATCGGAGCGAAATTGGATTCAACAGGAGGCCCCCAAGTTTAGGACATGTTCTGGATTGAACTGTTCTGAAGTCGCGTTTATCCTTTACAATTTGGCAATGTTTTCGCCTCGTGATCTTTGTCGAGTAACTTTGGTTACTCAGATCGTTGTTTTATCATTTTTCGGGCACTTTGGGACCCTTGCGCATTTTGTTGATCATTTTCGACTTTGGCCTGACGAATTTGTGATAACGATGCTTTGTTCTTCGTTGAGTTGAGTCGGTTTAGACCGAATGGGCGATTTTTTCTAAATTTGCCATTTATTGGGGCCTGAGTGGCCTGGTTGGGTAATTTGGTACCCGTTTTTATGTAGGAATACCTTTTGAATTGTCGACATGAGTGAGCTTAGAGCTCTTTGTTCGATTGAGCTTTGAGCTCTGTGTTTCTTACGAGATGGTATGCATGATGTGATCGTATGAGAATGCGTGAATGTATTATGAATGTATGTGATGAATGTATGATGAATGTATGTTATGAATGTATGATGTATGAGGGTATCTTGTCGCATGTTTAGTTGGGCCAAACTGCTTTGGAGTTCGGTCTTTAGTTTTTCGGCATTTCGGCCGAATGTCTCAGAGGCCTTTAGTTTTACGGCATTTCGGCCTAATGGCTCATAGGCCTTTAGTTTTACGGCATTTCGGCCTAATGGCTCATAGGCCTTTAGTTTTACGGCGTCGGCCTAATCGGGCCCCTTTGTCGAGCCCGGCTTGTGCAATTTATTGCACTAATGATTACGATGGCGCATTACCCATCCTATCTGCTCGTTGGGTCGGGCGACGGCCTGGCCTTGTTGAGCTTCGCGTTTGAGCTCGTTATTCATTTCTTACATTGGCGACTTTGGCCTTACCGGACTACTTTGCTGAGCCCGGCTCGTGCCGGACAGGCCATCGTACTGACCCGACCTACACATAATTACGTGGCAGCATACCTGACCGGTCTCGCGTTCCGACTCGGTGGTATTATTGGCCTGACTGGACTTCCTAGTTGAGCCCGGCTAATGCTGGTCGGGTCATCGCACTGGTCCCGCCCCACACTTGGTTTCTTACGTTAATTACGCCGCTTCGACTCGATCTAGCTCATTGAATAATCTATACAATAATGTCACTCACTGAGTGATAATAGCCTAGACCTATTGGTAGGACTTCTTCAGAAACGCCGAGTTTTATGGGTATTGATGGACGCGTGCCGTCCAGGTGTTCAAGTCGGTGGGCCCTGTGCAGGAGGACGTCATCGATTTGATATGAGAGTGGTTTTACTTGGGATTTGGCGTATCTCGCGTTTCGCATGTTACGTGCGGTGTTTATGAGCTCGGCTCATGGTGTTCGTCTGCGAAGTTGGGGCTTGCTCTCAGGGACTCGTCACGCCGGCGAAGTGTCGATAAGCCTGGTGGAGCTAGGGCTCGTCGGCGAGAGAGGTAAAGATATTAATTTGGCCGATGCGAAGGCAAGATGGCAGTGGGAGTAATGATAACGTTGGCTCGGCAGAGCAGGGGCTCGTTGGCGGGCGAGATGTAGGTGCCGACCCTGCAAAGCGTAGGTCCAGCAGTTATAGAAGTGATAACGTTGGCCCGGTAGAGCAGGGGCTCGTCGACGGGCGAGATGTAGGTGTCGACCTGGCGAAGCGTAGGTCCGACAGTTATGGAAGTGATAACGTTGGCCCGGTAGAGCAGGGGCTCGTCGGCGGGCGAGATGTAGGTGCCGACCTGGCGAAGCGTAGGCCCGGCGGTGGTGAAAGTGATAACGTCGGCCCGGTAGAGCAGGGG
The DNA here is from genome assembly GCA_008636005.1 of Striga asiatica. Taxonomy (NCBI): domain Eukaryota; kingdom Viridiplantae; phylum Streptophyta; class Magnoliopsida; order Lamiales; family Orobanchaceae; genus Striga; species Striga asiatica. The sequence continues at coordinate 363,180 of BKCP01006005.1, read as the reverse complement.
CTCGTCTCCGGGATACGTGGAGACGTCGACCGGGAAGAGCAGGGGTTCGTCGCCGGGATAAGTAGAGATGTCGGCCTAGCCAGAGCTGGGCCTCAACGGCAGACGAAGTAACGACGTCAGCCAGGCATGGCAAGGGCTCGTCGCCGGACTGGATGGAAACATTGGCCTCACCATAGCAACGGCTCAACGGCGGGCGAAGTAACGACGTTAGCCCGGCAGAGCAGGGGCTCGTCTCCAGACTGGATGGAAACATTGGCATCACCATAGCAAGAGCTCAACGGCGGGCGAAGTAACGACGTTAGCCCGGCAGAGCAGGGGCTCGTCGCCGGACTGGATGGAAACATTGGCCTCACCAGAGCAAGGGCTCAACGGCGGGCGAAGTAATGACATTAGCCCGGCAGAGCAGGGGCTCGTCGGCGGGTGAGATGTAGGTGCCGACCTGGCGAAGCGTAGGTCTGGCGACAGTAGAAGTGATAACGTTGGCCTGGTAGAGCAGGGGGTCGTCGGCGGGCGAGATGTAGGTGCCGACCTGGCGAAGTGCAGGTCTGGAGTAGAAGTGATAACGTTGGCCCGGTAGAGCAGGGGCTCGTCGGCGGGCGATGTAACGATATCAGCCTCGCCGGAGCAACGGCTCAACGGCGGGAGAAGTAACGACGTCATCTTGGCAGAGCAGGGGCTCGTCGCCAGACTGGATAGAGACGTCGGCCCGGCCGGAGCGAGAGCTCAACAGCGGGCGAAGTAACGACGTCAGCCCGGCAGAGCAAGGGCTCGTCGCCGGACTGGATAATGGCATCGACCGGAGCAAGGGCTCTACGACGGGCGATGTAACGACGTCAGCCCGGCAGAGCAGGGGCTCGTCGCCGGACTGGATAATGGCATCG